>JBAWJQ010003504.1:0-22922 GCA_037783105.1 Bactrocera zonata | reverse complement strand
GTAATTTCTTTTTAATATATGTATGTATTCATTTCACAGCTGTTTTCTTTGCGTTACTACTTTTTGCGATTATCAGACAGGTTCACAACACATTATATATAAATATGTATTGGACAGTTTTTCCGTTGACAATAAATGATAATAATGAGAATAATAATAATGATTTCAATGTCTTATTTCTTTCCGACTTATTAAACATCCATCAATATGAATCCTGTAACAATTTCGTTGCAAGTTCTCTTGATGTTTTGTGGATTAACATTAGACTGTATAGTTGCCGTTTCGACTATTTAAATGGTAAGTGAACGTGATAAAGCACCACCGACAAGCGGGACGAGAGAACAGATTTAGCTATCTCATGCCTGTGTTCAATACTGCGGAATGATAACAAGTCATAATTATCGTACATGTGAATTGTTTTATTTTTTTTTTTAATTCTCTTTTATTCTCTTGTACCGCTTTACTCAATAATTTTCAACCTTTTGCAATATATACAGTTATAAGAATATTCATTAGATATGTGCGGTGAGCAATAGAAGTTGACAATCTGAATAACTTAATGGTAACCTACTAACTGTAAAATGTAGCAGTAGTCGAAATGGATAATACAAAGAGAGAGAGGGAGATTGATTGATTGGTTATGTATTTATTGCAATATTGGATCACAGATCCATTCTGGAGTATTACAGTACTATATTTTACAAAAATAAGTATATCACACTTTGAATAGAGAATGTCGCATGAAAGTGACAGTTTTCAAGACTTAAAAATAAAGTATAAGCCTAAATTTGTAACTTAAGAGAGAGAGAGAGTTTATTCCGCATACAAAAAATTGATTTCCGATAACAATCGATTCCCTCTTAAGACAGTAAGAAAAATATTGAAAACAAACAAAAGAGTACTAAAGGGTCAAAAAAAAAAAAAACTTGAAATATGAAATTACACTCGGACGTGGAGCCTTGAGAAAAAAAAAAAATTTGGGGCACAAAATATCGGAAAATTATATTATTTCTATGATGGAGCAGAATTTAAGTACAAGAATCTATTCAATTTAGCACATGTGTTGAATCATGAAAAAGATTTTAAGTTACAAGCTGAATGGCTTTTTTTGTCACATGTCATGGGAAGGGGGCTTGTGATGGAATCGGGGGATGCGTAAAAAGGCATGCACATCGAGCAAGTTTGCAGAGAAGGAACGCAACTCCAATAAACGAACAAATTTTATGACTGTGCAGCAAATTTCTTTGAGAAAATATTTAATTGTTCTAATGCTAAATAAAAAAACTCTAAACCTTAGTGATTCTAATTTTTATAAAAACTGTATAACTTTTTTGGAAAACTGTATGGAAGTGAAACCTTTTTAGAAAGTCAATGAAATCAAATTTAATTTAATTCAATGTGGCGACACATTACGGCATGTCAAACCGATCAACAATGATCAACAAAAAGACACTTCAAAATACGCACATGCATAGTCGACACGAGAAATTGTCGCGGAAAAGGAATGCATAAGTGTGTGTGTGTGTGTCTTCCAGCTGTTATACGCTTGCATTAATATATCAGGTTGTCAAAAAAGTCTTACGGTATTTTCGCTAGTTGGCGCTGAAAGCGCGTTCTGCTAGTTTTCGCAAACATGGGGCAAAATATAGAGAAAATACGGCATATTTTACAGTACAGTACGATAAAGGCAAAAATGCATCTCAAGTCGACAATAAAATTTGTGCAGTTTATGGACCCGATACATTGTCCATTTCCACCGCACAACGATGGTTTCAACGTTTTCGTTCTGGTGTAGAGGTGGTCGAAGATGCGCCGCGCTCCGGAAGGCCTGTCGTCGAAAATTGAGATAAAATCGCTGAATTGGTCGGAAGAGACCGGCATAGTAGTCATCAAACCGTTATAAACCATTTGAAGAAGCTTGGAGTCACTAAGAAGCTCGATGTATGGGTGCCGCACGAATTGATTAAATAAAATACCGCAAGTTTTTTTTGACAACCTCATATATAATTAATGCAGTTAGTCCAGTGTCCAGCGTCTATACTCCTATTTTCCAATTTATTAACATTCACTAAAAGATATTGAAAACTCAATAATCAAACATTAAAAAGTAGTTCATACTAGTTCATACAGAGAGAGAAAACGTTCTGCTTTCTTCTGATTGGTTTACGCTAATAAGCCAAGGCCAATCACGCAAAATTGAGAAGGAACCCCTCCATTTGAAGTTTCACTTCAAAAATAATTATCTCCTATCAATTATATGTCACTGGAGGACATGTGACTATATCTGTTTCATATCTGCTTCTGATCACATAATGTGCGTTGCTAAGAACAATATACACTCGAAACGTATTTTGCAGCATTCATACTCCAATGTTCTGTTGGAAAATTATGTCTTCTTTAAGAGTTGATCTAAAAATTAGCTGCTGGAAAATTTAATTCGGATTTTTTATTTTCAGAAATTTGTGCTGTCGGAATTTCGATCGATCGGAAAATTGGCGTCGGCGAATGGACGGTGAATGCCGTAGACTGAATGGATTGCAAGAGATAAAATACTTAGCAGAAAGAGATGCGTGCTATTGATGGACATGGCGAAACCGCAAAGCATGCTACATATTCACATTTCAATTAGGCAAATCAAAGCAGCAAGAAGTTAAAGTGCGTGTGAGAAAACGTAAGTATACTAATAAGGAAAAAGGAGTGAAAATGAACGCATTGAGAGAAAGTAGTTTCTATTTGTTTGAAAATGTAAGAAATCGGAAAAAAGAGTGAAAGTAAGTAGTGTAAAGAAGATCAGAAGTGTAAGGGAAATAATAGTACGAAATCCCCCGCCTTATTAGACAGGAGCAGTTTAAGTAAGTTCACTTTAAATATGTGGCATACAAATCAACTTAATCGGGGATGGCAACCCTATTCAAAAATATTTTGTTGAAACCCCATTTCAGTTTTTTTTAGCTTAATATTAATTTTTTAAATTAATGCGTGAAATATTTAAACGTGTTGCAACTCTTCAAAAAATATTTTCAACTACAAGCTTTTGTAAGCGTCTCCGGTTTTAATTAATTTGGATTGATTATCTGACATACTTGTACATATTTTTTGCAGCTGGCAACGCTGATCAACAATTTCCCGATAAATAATAATTGCTTGCGCTTTTAAGTTCGATGCAAACTTGATTTATAGTAAATAAAATGAATAATATATTTTGAACTGATGGCAATCCTATACAAAATTTTTTTTTTGAAAAGCCTCAACTCAAAAGAGGCTAAACTAAAGGGCGCAAAGTTTGATAGAAATATTTAAATTAATTAATAAAATTTGAGTTGCCTGGCAACCCCGCTTAAACAACTTTTTAGGGATTAATTACTTTATAAATTTTTTACGCAAAATTTTTTCTTAAATTTAACTATGATATATAACTTTTTTTGCTAATGGCAACGCTGATCAAAAATTTCCCGAAAAATAATAATTGCTTGAGCTTTTTAGTTCGATGCAAATTTGATTTATAGTAAATAAAACTGATAATACACTGATGCCAACCCTTTTCAAAAATATTTTATGGAAAAGTCTAAACTAAAAATAGGCTACTTAAAAATTTTGATAAGAATGTTAAAATTAATTAATAAGATTTTAGTCGCGTGGCAATTATCCTTAAAGAACTTTTTAGACCTTATTTAATTTATAAACATATCAGCAGCGCTGATACAAAATTTTCTGACAGAAATAATTTTTTAAGCTTTTTAGTTCGATGCAAATGGTAATCCATTTGTAACTTTCCTATTCTTCTAGTATTCAGTTTCTACTAATTCTTCATCTTAAATATTGTTTTTTAAAGATAGGAAAAATCCAAAAATTTATTCTCAAAAGTCTTTAAATGAGTTTCAAAAGCTTTAGCCAACCAAAGCTCTTTGTTGAGGTTTCGTTTCAAATATGGGTAATAAATATACTCAATTCATGATTACACATTTACTAGAAGGTAGTTAAGAGCTTAAAGCCGACTCTTAACTGTAGCTATCTTACGAAGGTCATTTATGCCAAAATTCTCACCGGAAAGACCCATCAAGCACTTGGTGAAAAAAATTATATAAAATTATTTCGGATGACCCACTTGTACTGCTTAATTTATGTATTTTGAAAAATATAATTGTGAGTACCTTGTCTCGAAGTCAGATACTTTCCACATTAGTTAAGAGGTGTGTACTTTAAAAAAGAGTAACAAACATATCATGGTAATTTACTAGTGATATACTAAGGTATATAATTGTACAAGTAGGTTGGAGCTGTACTTTTTTCAACTTTAAGGGTAGGAGAAGCCCTTAATCGCTTAAAATGTGTTTTTTTTTGTTTTTTGTTTTTTTTTTTTTTACTTTTAGTCTAGGATTTCAAAGCATTTCTGGCAGGATGACTTTCCCGTTTTCTACATTACTTCATTTAGATCTTTTCATCTAGGTTATCTATACATCTAGGTACTTAAGTCCTAAGTGTTGAAATGTTGGACGAAAGATATGCTGAAACATATACCTTAATGAATTCTAAAATTTCAAAAACTTTGGCCTGCCTTCATTTTAATATTGCAACTTTTTTTGGTTTGAAAATACCATAATTTTAGTTGAAGCAACACGGACACCGGCTAGTTGAGTGTTGACCGATAATGCCCAGCTGCTTGTGTACACACTTGCATAAACTTATATGTGAAAGTATATACATCATATATATGTATATTTGTGCGAAACCTCATGCATGTTTTAGAGTCATCAGTGCTCTGATGTGCTCATAAATTTGTTCGTGTGTGTGTATGTGTTTGAGGTGCAAATATTTTACAGGAAAAGTCATAAAAAAATGCAGTGGAAATTCCATATATTTTTTGGCGAAAATAAAGAGGAAAAATTACTTTCTTATGTTTTTTGTTGCCTTCTTCCACAATAACTTAATTATGGCGTATGCATTGATGGAGTAGCGTAAGTTGAAAATATGCATGGAATAAGAAATATTTACCTTTTTCAATTTTTTTCTAGTACACATCCACAGCAGGAGAAATTATCGAAAAATATTTTTTGTTTTTCAAAATAATTTTTCTTTCTAAAATGTATATATACGAGGTATGACAATTAAGTAATGAGACTGATTACATAAAAACCGTATATTAAAAGGGGACTAGGGCGGCTATACAGCGATTCCAGCGCGTTTTCCATGCTTCGTAACATTTCTGGAACGCTTCGACTGGGATGTCCGCGAGTACTCTCGTCATGGCCGAATACTGGGACACGCTGAGGGCGGTGTGGCACGGCGCGTTGTCGTGATGAAGGATCCAGTTACGAGCGATGTCTGGGCGAGTACTTTCGAGTACTTGGCAATAGTAGACTTGATTCGCAGTTTTCCCCGGTATCAAAAAAGGTAATAATCATCATTTTCACCTTCGACTTGCTCATGCGACCTTTTTTCGGGCGGGGGGCGCGCGGAGACAACCACTGTGAGTTTTGGCGACACCTGGGCACGACTAAGAGCACTATCACCATACACTCCCACAATTTTAGTGTACGTTTCTGAAGCTGTAACGCCCAATCTGGCGCAAAATTTTATCGCGACGCGTTGCTCTTGATTTCGTTTTTCCATTTTCGTGACAAGCACTACAAGCACACGTCTACTTAACTTGACGCAGCAGGCGAACTAAACAAGCTAAAGCGATGGTACATATATCAGTGGAGAGGGGAGAAATGCCGAAAAAGAGAAAGGGAATTTCAAGATTACAGGTTTACCACAAGCGCGGCAATAAAATCAGTCTCATTACTTAATTGTCAAGCCTCGTAGTTACCCGGCTATAATAAAAATGCTGTGCGGAAGAGCATTGCCGGAATATTGAAAGTAATTTCTGTAGTTTCGTCACAACTCCAGCGGTCAATTTTATTCACATTTTTGACAATTTATCAGTCTTGTTTCTTCACTTGTTTTTCTCTCTTTCTTTCCCTTACCCACTTTCACTTTTATTAGCTTTCATGTTTCCTCAAAAAGTTTTTCAATTGGTGCATGCACCTTGAAATTTGAACTTAAGTTGCTGTCGTGACTTGTGAAATTTCGTTGTGACTTTCTTAATGTTTTACAAACAAATAAAAATAATAAAAATGTAAAAAGTATTTTCCACAATAAGATTTATGAAATTCCTGCTAAGTTCCTGCAGCACCTGCGCCATTAGTTTTATTTAGTTTTTTTTCGCAGCTTGATTGTGATTTATGTTATTGTAAATTTTTTCTTAATTTTTTATTTTTGTTAGTTCATGTAAGTTTGTAAAAATTTTAGACTTTTTGTGTGAGATGCAAGTTCAATCTTTAGTGGAACTGCTTTTAAATTAGTTTTGATTTAGTTTTAGCTGCGAAGAATTAACGACAGTGAGCTCATGCCATTGAATTGTTGGATTTTCAAAGGAACAAAATTTACATGCTTAGAAATATGGGCATTTATTTATATCTTTAGAAAATATTTTTTTTTCATAAAATAAATGATTATATTTAGTGTTTCCCTTTTCACTTAATTCCTCTCTTCTGCAGCTAAATCGCACTACAAATCTGCATAAATTCCCCGCTAAATATTCATAACGTGCTAATATTGATTGCATGTAAATTTCTCAACGCTTTTCTGCATTCGCTCTTATACTCTTTTTCTTCATGTTCCCACTAGTTGTTTTTGTCAGCTCAAAACTTAGAGTATCTGGCATTTTAACGACTTGTTAACTTGTTTTTCAACAGCCAATCGACTTTTTTTTACACCTTTTCACTTAAAGTTGTTGTCGCGTTGATCACATTACTTCTTTGCCCGAATTTGCACCGTTCGCCATAAATAATTAGTGTTAAGTGCCATTTGTTTCGTGTTGACTGTTTAGTTAATATTGTTGTTGTAAATTTTGTTTTGCATACTTTTTTCTTCTTAAATAATTTAATTGAGTTATCAGGGGTTTTTGGGTTTTGATTTAAAATAGATTTAAAAAAAAATCAGGCTACTTTAGTAAGATTTCCTGTAGGCCACGGCGTATGAGAAACTTGTAAGTAATGATTCGGAAAATACATAGATCTATGGCAAAATATTTGATTTTTATAAACAAAACTTTGGGATAAAATGTTTGAAGTTTCTTTTAAATTAACACACCCTGCCATTAAACTTAAACAGAAAAAATATTTATATTCATATTCATATAAAAAGGGTCACTAAAGGAATTTATACCCCAGTGACATCTACATCTAGCATCAGTAATCATGACAAAGCCACATTTTTTCATTAATCATTATATTTCGGTGTTCTCTTTACAAATATTAACATCCATCAACATTTGTAGTGATCAGAAATTGCAAAATTTCGCTTGAAAGTATGAAAAATTAAAATGTAATGGTAAATATTTGGCCAACTGGTTGAGGTATTTTTCTGAAGTAGGCGTCTGAAAGCATCACTAACCGAAAAAATTATATGTAGTAATAATTCATCACTTAACAGAATGCCAATTCCAAGAAATATTATTGGGCGCAGCTTGATATTATAAATCAGATAAAATGCCTAAAAGTATGTCCTAATTTATATTATAATTGTATAATTGCATATTTTTCACAGAACGCTGAATTGGTTATTATATGCAATATACAAGCAAATAATAGTTATACAAAGTTTTTTTATGAAATCAATTTTTAGGCGCTCAACCGCTTTAGCAATCAAACAGTCAGGCATTTGTCTTTCCATACAATTATTGCAAATTTATGCAAATCTTGCTTTCGTTTCTTTTTAATTTTCCTGCAGCTTCCTAACTCAAGCAGTTAGTATACCTTAAAAAGCCCACACCCATCCAACTACATATATGTGCACGCATAGATTTATGTATGCAAGTGAATGTTTACCAACACATTTCCACTTTAATAGAATTTAATTGCATTTGTTGATTTTCGCCATCGACATTAATAGCAAAAATTTTAGTTGAAAACGTGTCAGAGCGCATTTGGCGCTTTCAAAGGTTGGCGAAGTGCAAATGAGAGTAACGCTTTGCGGAACTTCAATTGCGTGAAAAGGGAAAATGAATGATGGAAAGTGAAAACACACTTGAATAGTTTTCTTTTTTATTTTTCAGGTGATATTGAAATGGTTTAGAGAAGTAATTTTAAATTGTATTTTAAAATTTGATGTTAGGTATTTTTGAAGGGTAAATTTTAATTGCAAACGGTGCCGCAGAAATTATTTGGTGGAGAATTGAAAATCAAGATATTGTAGAGTCAAATGTTTTGTAGCATATTTCCATTTTTTTTTACGAAAAATTGGTACGGTTAAGATAGATAGAAGTTGATTTTAAGTATCTTCTACCTGTTTCAGATATCCTGTGCCCATATTTTTATAATTTGTCTGTAAATCGGTTGAGAATTGAAGATGTAGCGTAAGAATCGCAGCATAATATAAAGGACCTCAAGTTATGACTTTTTAACCTCTTTGACTAAATGAAATCTCATTTAAGGTATACAGAATTTCCTATATTTTAGCCTACTCACTTAGTGGCTTGAAACTATGCTAGGAATTAAAAAAAAAACGTCCACAAAAGAGCAAAAATATTTAGTAAGATTTATTTTAACATTTAAAGATATTTAATAGAAAAAGTCGTAAAAGCTGTAAGGGCTGGCAATATTTACTATCATATATATATGGACAACACATTCCTTTATAGAATATTTTCTGTTTGCCTGCATATTTTTTCCTGATATGACTTCCAGAATCCTTATGTTTTCGCTGATGTTTTCAACAAAAGTCGTTTGATTTTACGACTATTCTATTTAACCCGAATCACCCTACGTAAATTTTTTGTGGAATTTTGAAAATATTTTTTTTTTGCGGTATCCTTTTGGGTAAACTAAAAAAACTGTAGCATTCGATTTTATGTCCTGGACCCAGGGTCCTTGAAATGTCCTTTTGCCATATGGCAGCGCAAGGTAAGCTAGGCCACTGGTTTACATATATGTAGAAAATAATTCCGCAACCCCCAAAAATCAAACTTCATAACAAAAATTTTAATTCACTTTATTATATATCATTAAAAAATCAAAAGTAATGTATTCATTATATTAAATATCATTGAGATGATACAAAATTTTATTGAAAAATCCTGGTTTTTCATATTTTTGTATGATATGCTTCGAAGCAAGGCAAGCAAAGTCCAACATCGCATTTTTTGCAGGCTGTTCGCACGATGGACTTGCATACATCACCTGCACATCGCCTCTTATTTCCAATTGGAACCACAAGGTGATCAGTCCTGTCATAGCGCAAGACATTCGCTACGGATTCAATTCGTTTGTTTGAGGTTTTTTGGAACTTTTTCAGTTCGACGCCGTAGTGCTTGCAGTAGTAAATGGCTACTTCTCTCATAAAATCTTTAAATGACTTATTTTCATGAGCGGATCTATAAAGAAACCAGCTGTTTTGCAAGCTTGCATCAATAAGCCAAGTAAAAATGGAATGCCACCATTTTTTTCCTCTAAAGCTTATGCGGTGAATTTGTTGTATTGAGTTACAACGCACGGACGTGGAACTGGTATTTTCCTACGCATGTCTCTACTGTAGCGAGATGCTGTGGATTTTGGTTCGACACTAAAACATGTCGATGCAAGGCAGACTACCGAGTTATCTACCCATTTAGTCAGATAAATTGACTCTTCTTTGATTTCCACGCTTTCGTGATATCCTCTTTGCTGTTTACGTAAATACTTTTTGGAATTCGGTTTTCTCGAATTGTACCGGTAGCCTGGAAACCTCTTTTTTCAAATAAATCAACAATGGTATTCCAGTGAAAAGATTGTCGAAGTAAAAGGATAACGGAAGTTCTTGCACCTCTTCCGAAAATTCGTCAATCATACACAAGAGTGGAGCTGCGCAAGTGCCAAAGCGTTCTTCATATTTAGGATTCATCCTCGGATTCTTGCCTTGGTATATTTCAAAATTGATCATATATCCTCTAGGAGTGCAAAGAGACCAAGCTTTGTATCCGAAACGAATTGGCTTTCCTTTTATGAACTGTTTACATCCATGGCGACCGAAATATGCAATCATACTTTCGTCATATGAGAGATTTTGTTCTGGGTGAAAGTTTTCAGTCATTTTGGTCTTTATATGGTCAGTCAGTGGGCGTAGTTTCTAAAGGGTGTCAAACCTATCAGAACTAGCAGACTGTTCGTGCAATGCGGACTCGAAGTGCAGCATATAGTTGATTTCCTCAAAGCGGTTCCTTCGCATAGCATTGAAGACCATAACGTTTTGAACATCATCATCGCAGCTCCACATGTCTCGAAAGGCTCCTGTAGAAGTGTAGCCAGTTACTATCAAAATTGCGATGAACACACGTAACTCTGAAAAATTTAGTGTTAAATATAAGGACTGTCCCGTAAAAAATTGACCCTTTTATTCCTTAAGAGTGTGACGCACCTGTTAATGGCATTAGTCTCAATGGGGACTTGTTTTTTTCTATATAATCTGACGATTAACAAAATGTATAACATTTGGTGTCAACACTTCAAACTATTAAAATGTCTAGCAATCAAGAAAAAGTGCGCGAATTGGTTTTGTCCACTTACCTGGAAAATCCAGAATTAAAATATTCAGTTATAGCTAAAAAAAACTGGAGCATCGGAAAGTACTGTCAAAAGGGTTGTTTTCGAATTACAAAAAGGGTGTACCTACTATACGAAAAAAAGGTTCGGGTAGAAAAGCAGGTGCAGAAGGAAATTTGGCAAAAAGAGTGAAGGAAGTTTTTAAGCAGAATCCCAACACTTCAGTACGAGATGTGGCTGTTAAAACAGGTACCTCTAAAAGTACTGTACAAAGGATAAAGAGTGATAGTAAGCTAAAGACATATAGAGTTTAAAGAGTGCCAGACCGTTCCGATGAAAAGCAATTGGTTGCTCAAAAACGAGCTCGAAATTTGTATGAAGGATACCTAACAAAATTTGACTGTTGCGTGATGGACGACGAAACCTACGTTTAAGGCAGATTTCAAACAGTTACCGGGGCATGAATATTATACCTGTATGAAGAAGGGGCATGTACAGGGAAAATTTAAGGAAAAGAAAATTACCAAATTTCCAAAGCAGTATATGGTTTGGCAAGCGATATGTACTTGCGGTTTGAGAAGCAGTTTTTTTGTAACACAGGGCACAATCAATTCAAAAATTTATATTAGCGAGAGCCTTCAAAAACGTCTTTTGCCATTTATACGCGAACATAAGGGTACTGTAATGTTCTGGCCTGATTTAGCAACCTCTCACTATTCTACAGCTACCATGGAGTGGTATGAAAGCAATAATGTCAATATTGTTCTAAGAAAAGCGAATCCACCTAATTGCCCAGAGCTTCGACCTATTGAGAGATATTGGGCTCTAATGAAATCGAATCTCCGGAAGAGTGAAGGTACTGCAAAAAATTTACAAGATTTTAGAAATAAGTGGCGAAGGTCGTACGGTACTATCAATGAAAACACTGTACAAAACATAATGAAGGGCCTTAAGAAAAAAGTAAGAAATTTTTACAGAAAATAAATACTTGTTAAATGTTATTTATAATTTTTTATCTCTATAGTACTCATTAATGAAAAATAAAACAAGACTTTGAAAAAATTCTTTGGTTTTCTTGTTATTAATGAAAAACGAAGGGTCAATTTTTAAAGGGACAGTCCTTAAATATCATAAAATCAAAATAGAGATTACATCGTCATTACCATCTTTAGTAAGTTCTGCGTATCGTTTCTGATGATGCGTAGCGTATAAATTCGAACATTTGCATATATGTTCAAGCAAGTCATCGCTGAAAAATTTCTCAAAAAGTTGATGAGGTCTAAGATCCCGACAATCTTCGAAATTTGTTTCAGGGAATATGGGAAGGACTGGTAATGAATTAGCGGTTTGCCAAGAATATTTGCTGTCTTTGTCAGCTGGTGGAAGTGGTACCCCAGTATTTGATTGAATTGGGCGAGAAATTTTCTTGGACGAGCTCGGCAAACAATCGTCTAAAGTATCGTCATAAGGTTCCTCGTCATCGACATCCTCTAGATTACAATCGTTAGTTTTCATTCGCGTACTATTTTCGAATACAATTTCACGTCTGGCTTTAAGTTGTGCTGGGCATACATTGTCCGGAACTCCACCTTCATCCTCGCCATCATCTTCCCCACTTACATCCCCATCCTGATAAGGTGGCTCGATGTAGAGTGCCTGGATATTAGTAGGAACATCGTTTTCATCATCAGAACACAATTCCTCTAAAAAATCCAAAGCTTCTTGCAACGTTAGATATACCAGTGGCCTAACCTGCCTGGCGTTGCCATATGGACAAATGCACAGAAAAGTGCAAAAAAAACGCATTCAAATATAATTTTTTTAGAAAAAAATCATTGAGAGTTATTTTATATTCCAATCACTACACAAAAACATAACTATAATAGCCCGACCGCGCGAATCTTCGATATCTTAGATATACCTACCTTTTCATTTCATGTTTTTCCCCACTCCACATTTTGTAATGCACTCACGACCACGAACCAAATATAACTGACGAGCAAATGAATGATGCCGAAAGCGCGATCAATTACGCAACAGCCACGTGCTAACAGATAACGGTATCTGCATTCTTTGGAATTTTGTGGACATATTAAGCAAGACTATCGCGCGTTGCCATATGGCAACCCCAGGGTGTTTTGGGTTAATCCCTAAGGTGGATGCAAATTGGAAAGCGCATGAGAGCTTTAGGAACAGAACTTTAGTGCTATAGTCTCAAAATTTCACTTGTGATTTTCCAAGTTGACCTTGAAGCTGTCAAAATATTTTGCACGCGTTAAAGGCAAAATGATTTTTTTTTTTTTGAAAATATCAGCCAAATATAACCAAAAGATGCAATTTAGTGCATAAATTTATACATTTTAATTCAAGCTTACTTTAGAAATTGCTAATTAACTAAGCAAAATTAGTTTTGCCTACATTTAGACGGTATTTGAATAGAAGAAGTAACGGGTTTTTTAATAGAGGCGCTATATGTACAAAAGCAGACCGATGGGCACAACTAGTGATGTGACCTCAACTTTAAGAGCAGCTTTTTCAATAAGAGCGCTACATAAGTTATTTTTTTTTTAATAAAACAAATACGGTTGGGGATATCAATGAAATTTTTTATACCTATGAAAGTAGTCAGAAACCTAATTTGGTGCTGCTTAAATGTATATGACAACAAACTTACTTTATACAAAGTTGAGTCCACATTTAGGCGGTGTTTGAATGCAAAAGAATTAGCAAAGTCGGTGACCTTATTGGATGTTGCAAAATTACAAAAAAAAAAAAAACACTATAATAAATTCAAGATTTTAGAAAAAAATTTATTTAAATGAAATTGATTAAAAGGAATACGGACGATATTAATTTGATTTATTGTGCGAAATATAGTTAAACCTTGGCCATAAAAATTGCCATACAAACTTAACGATCAAAGCAGAGTTCTTGTATGGAAAACTCTTTGCTTAACAAGATATCATCACAAAATTTCGGATGATATCTAAGGTAAGTTCGGAGGGAAGTTTTATGTTTTTTTGTTAATGTTTCTGTTCTTTTCACTTATTTCCACTGGGGATACTTACTGTGAGCTTTGGCTATGTAACCCTGTTGCCTATGTTAAAGTAAAAGATACGTTAAATTTAAAATTCAACCACTTGTATTTCTGGACAATTAAATCTGGTTCACAGTGTTGTATATATTTTTTTTTGTTTCTTAATTTCACCAAAGCTTTTGGCGGCGGTATTGCCCACAGAAAATCTCACTAAACTGCTGCTGCTGGTGCACAATCACACACACTCGACCGAAAAGGGGTTTTCTCTGCTTCGTACCACAAATTAGCGAAACGCGGATTAAACGTGAAAAAGCTGGCGAGACGTGACTCTATCGTACGGGCGTAGAAATCGAATAGAGTTCACCCCCATCTAACCAATCCTTTTGGTCGGTTAGGTGGTGAAACGATAACGTGTGGTGTGTAGTGTGGTTGGTTTGTTGCGTGGGGTTGCGTGTATGATGGTGTATGTTGTGTGCTGAATGTTGTGTTGTATGATGAGTGTGAGTTATGTGATGAATGTTATGTTGTGTGCTGAATGTTGTGTGGTGTGATGAATGTTGTGTTGTATGATGAGTGTGAGTTATGTGATGAATGTTATGTTGTGTGCTGAATGTTGTGTGGTGTGATGAATGTTGTGGTGAGGGGTGAGATGCCATGAAGTCGCATAAACATCCCGGCCCCCTAGGCGAGTTAATTGCCTAGAAGCCGCTGCAGTTTCTGGAGGGTGCTTACTACAGCGCTGAAACTCGTCGCCTTTCGATGGTTACGATGATGATGATGTGGTGGCGTCTGCGAACGTGCACCTCGGGGTTGCGTAGAGCGATGGGCTCGTCGGCGTTGAACATGACTCCCATGCTGATGGTGCCGCTGTTGACCATGCCGCTGACTGGCGGGCGTTGATTGAACCGAGCGTCGAGGGAAGCGGTGAAATAGGGTATGATGCGGTCGGTGGCAGTACTGACACGACCCGTCGGACATGCACTCCAACGTAGCGTGCGTGTCTGCCAAGCATGTCATGCAGTGGCCGTGGGCTCTAGCGATCTGCTGGCGCTGAGCGGGCGTCATCGCCTTGAAAATTGTACACCGCTTCAGGACATGGGGTCGATGGCACAGGCTGCATCGCGGCGGCACATACTCCTCGAACTGCTCTTCGACCGCTTCCTCACTGGTTGACCGGATGATTGGCTGGGCGGGCTTGTGCCTTGTTGCCTCCTTGGTGCGGCGATGGGTGCAGCGGATGCTGCATTGGCACTGCTTGCGGACCTCACCGACTGGGGGTTATTGCGGGTTTCTTCTACGTCCATTTCTAGTGGAATAGGAATATGTATATTAACTTGGTTTTGGTAGTAGTATGAAAGATGCTACGCATTATATATGTATATGTGTGTACTATATATAGAAGTATGTATTTATATATTGTATATTGCTTATATTTATTTATATGTATTATATATTATTTAGATATGGATTTTGTTGTTTATTATTAATCGCGTTCATTATGGTTTTGGTTTGTACGTACGGATTGTAAAACGGTATATTTTTAATTAATTATTGTTTTATTTTATGCGTTTGCGTTTTGCGTTTGCGTTCGCTTGTTTTCGGTGATCGGTTCTTCGGTATTTGGAAGAAAACACAATTTTACTAGTGGTCGAGTTAGTAGGCCAGTTTGTGTTCGCACATCTACTACTCTTATATGACCATCTCGTCCCCGATGTACCTTTTCAATGCGACCTAGTCGCCATTCGGTTGGGGAAGGCATTCGTCCTGTATGATGACGCATTCGCCTGTACTGGGTTCCTTCTGGATCGTTTTCCATCGATATCTCTTATGGAGATCTTTTAGATAGTCTTCCTTCCATCTGTGGCTGAATTCATGATGGAGAATCTTGATTCTTTCCCATCGATTTATTAAAGTGAGTGAGTCTCCGACTGTCTCAGGTATGGCGAGAAGAGGAGCTCCTCTGAGGAAATGTCCAGGTGTAAGAGCTGTGAAATCGGAGGGATCTTGCGAGAGTGGTGATATGGGTCTTGAATTTAATACGGCTTCAATACGAGTGAGTAGTGTAGTAAACTCCTCATAATTAAATTTATGATTACCAGCCGTTTTCTTTAAATGGGACTTAAAGCTTTTGACTGCTGATTCCCAAAGTCCGCCCATGTGTGGAGAACATGGGGGTATAAACTGCCAATCGATCCCTTGGGGTGCATATTTTTTGACTATTTCAGGGGATACTTCTTTCATAAAGTTTATGAACTCTTTCTCGGTAGCTCTTTGAGCTCCGATAAAGTTTTTCCCATTGTCGCTCATAATCTTTGAGGGAAATCCGCGTCGTCCGACAAAGCGTGCAAATGCTGCGAGGAAAGCCGCAGTTGTCAGATCTGAACAAAGCTCTAGGTGTACTGCCTTTGTCGTAAAACATACAAAAACAGCCACATACCCTTTTCTAAAGGAAGAAGATCTTAACATCGAGGCCTTTATCTGGAAAGGTCCAGCAAAATCAACCCCAGTAATAGTAAAAGGTAGAGCATAATTGCAGCGTTCAGGTGGTAAAGCTGCCATGATCTGCGTACGCATTTTATGTTTGTACAAGGTACATTGTTTGCACATAAAAACCGTCTTTTTAAGTTGTGGCTTTAGTCGCGGTATATAGAATTCTTGTCGGACCATTTGCTGCATCAAGCGATGCTCACCATGTAGTGTAAGCTGGTGAAGGTATATTAAGAATAAATGAGTAAAACGGGATTTCTCAGGTATAATAATGGGATGCCGTTCGTTATAACTAAGGCTGGAGTTCGCTAATCTTCCATTTGCCCTTATTAATCCCTTAGCGTCCAAGAATGGATTTAAAACGAGAAGAGAGCTCCCCTTTTCGAGTGGTCGTCTTTCGACCAACTTTGTTTTCTCTCGACTGAAATAGCGAGTTTGGGTGTAGATAATGAGACTAACTTTGGCGTGTTGCAAATCGGTATGCGTTAGTTGCACGCAAGGATCATTTGGTATCCCTTTCATTTTTTGTTTAAGTCTTTGAGTGAATTTGTGCAAGTAAGCGACTACTCTTAGTGCTCTAGGAAATGAAGAAAATCGGTGGAGAATATCATCCTCTTCTGGAGTGATATGAAAATTTTCAATTTTCCGACTTTCCGGCGGTATTATATTACGAGCGGGAGACTTTGGCCAGAATTCTTGTGATTCTGTTAGCCATGTTGGACCATTCCACCAGAGTGTAGTGCTGGTGAGGTGCAGTGGCTTGCAACCTCTTGTCCCAAGATCCGCTGGGTTATCTGCACTTGCAACATGTTGCCATTTTGCTGGGCCAACTAAGTCCAAGATTTGAGATATTCGGTTAGATACGTAGGTCTTCCAGCAATAGGGTGGTTTTTCTAACCATGCCAAAACTATCTCTGAGTCTGACCAAAGATATGTTTTATGATCGGTTAATTTCAGGTGGGTTTGAACTATTGAAATTAATTTTGCTAACAGAAGAGCACCATTCAGTTCAAGCCGTGGCAGACTGAGTGTCTTCAAGGGTGCAACTTTGGCTTTGGCTACCAAGAGGTGTGCAGATATTTTGTTATCGTACTGTGTGCGTACGTAAACTGTTGCGCAATAAGCCTTTTCAGAGGCATCACAGAAACCGTGTAATTCTGTGTTAATGTTAGGGGTGAAATTTACCCATCGAGGGATTCGAATTTCTGCTATAGTATGCAAATTGTTAGCAAATTGTACCCATTTTGTTAAACGTACAGGTTTTACCTGTTCATCCCATTCAGTGCCATCTTGCCACAATTCTTGAATGAGGATTTTTGCTTGTATCATTATTGGCGAAAGCCATCCTGCGGGGTCGAAAAGTTTTGCCACCGAGGAAAGTATTTGGCGTTTTGTACTAGCGGACATTGCAGATATTGACTCAACTGTATATGAGAATTCATCTGTTATCGCATTCCATTGAATCCCTAGGGTTTTTGTTGTACTGGCCGTTTCAAATTTAAGGAAATTTGTATCTAATAAGTCTTCCTTTTTTATGTTTTTTATTATTTCGGGATGATTTGCTGTAATTTTCTTTAAGGGGAATCCTGCTGAATTTAGTGCTTTGATCACTTGAGATAGTGATTCGCACGCTAATGAGATACTGTGGCTACCTGATAGTATGTCGTCCACGTATGTTTGTGTTTGCAACACAGAAGATGCTAGAGGCAAATTTGTTGCATTTGTTTTTGCCACTTCATGTAGTGTCCTGATCGCCAAATAGGGTGCGCAATTGATGCCAAAGGTGACGGTTTTAAGTTTATAGTCGCTGATTGGACTATTACTTGATTTGCGGAAGACTATACGCTGGAAATCTTGGTCATCTTTATGTACTAGAATTTGTCTGTACATTTTCTCTACATCCCCATTAAAAACGTATTTAAACATGCGCCAATTTAGTATTAGCAGCATGAGATCAGGTTGTAAGGTTGGGCCAGTATATAGTACGTCGTTAAGTGATTTGCCTGAGCTCGTACACTTTGAGGCATTGAAAACCACTCGTACTTTTGTTGTGAGTTTATCAGGACGTATTACCCCGTGATGTGGCAGATAAAAAGATAAATATCTACCTTTAGATACTTTTTCATATGGTACAGTTTCTTCCATATGATTGAGGTCTAGATACTCGTCCATCACATTATCATATGCTGATTTGAGCTCACTTTTTTTCATCAGGCTTTTTTCCAGGCTTAGAAATTGCTGGACTGCTGATATTCTAGAGTGGCCTAGAGCTATGGTTTCAGGAAAAGTTGGTTTGAATGGTAGTCGCACAACATAACGACCATATTCGTTTCTTGTTGTTGTGGACTTGTAATAGGCTTCGCATGCCTGATCTTCTTCTGAAAGTTGAGTAGTCTGAGGCAATTCTTCTACTTCCCAGAATTTTTTGAGTTCATTATTTAAATATTCGTTTGAAATATTTTCAACTTCAGTTGTAAAAGAATTAATTTTTTCTGTGACTTGGCCACTTAATATCCACCCAAAGATTGTATTTTGGGCTAACAATTTATTGGATATTTTTTCTATACCTTCAAGAATTATTTGAGGTATTAAGTCACTACCTAACAACACATCGATTTGTGATGGGGTATGGCAGTTGGGGTCTGCTAATTTGAGATATGAGCATTTTTCCCATTGCTTTTTATTTACTTCACAGCTTGGAAGCAATTTGTAAGTTGCGGTAGAACGATGGCTTGCGCATCTATTCTAATATCCGCATTTGGAGATACTATGGTAATTGGGCATATTTTGTTCGAATTTTGGATAATTCTTCCGCCCATTCCTGAAATTTGGAAGTTTGAATTTTTGACAGGCAATTTTAGCCGATTTTGAGCTTTAGATGATATAAAGGATCTTTGAGAACCTTGATCTATTAATGCTCTTAGTTTGAATAATTCTCCTCTATGTTCAATAGCGATGACCGCGGTGGGTAAAGAATTTTGCTTTCATTCTCTGAATGAAGAGCTTGAATTTTTGCTGCTTTAGAGCAACATGGTTGTTCTTCCCTTTTTTCGGGATTTGAGATTTCGGGATTATCACTTTTGGTTGTAGTGACTAACCCGGTGGTTTTATGGAATTGAGTTTGCTTCATATTTTGAAAGTTCGTAATATGAAGCAGTGAGTGATGTCTTCGTTGACAGTACACACAACTAAATTTGCTTTCGCAGTCTTTTGTCGTATGAGCATTCGACAGACAATTGATGCAAAGTTTATGTTGTCTGACAAGATTGTTTCTGTCAGAAACGGATAATTTTTTGAATTTCTCGCAAGATCTTATGTTATGACCTCCCTTACAAATTTCACATAATGGTTGCCATTTATTGGTTTGGTTTGACACGAAAGTGTGACTTTTATTAACGTGTCTATTGTATGGCATATTATTGCTGGCTTGAGGTTTAAACAAGTTTTTACTTGAGTCATTTTGATGACTTTTTATATTTATAATTTTTTTGTCTATTCGCTCAGCTATCTCGTATTGAGCAGTGAGGAATGTTTTCATCTGTTGCCAGGTGGGCATTATTTTTCTTTCCACTAGAGATTGTTCCCATCGTAGCAAAGCAGCATCAGGCAGTGTTTCTGCGCAAATGGTTACTATCATAGGGTCCCACGATTCTGTGGAGATATTTTGTGTTTTTAACACTGATAAACAGTTGGTCACTGTCGAGTATAAGTTTTGAAACTCCTTGCTAGTTTCTTGTTGAATCTTTGGCAAATGCAATAAAGTTTTTATTGGGTTTTCTATCATAACCCTTTCATTTTCGTATCTTTCGACTAGTGCTTCCCAAGCCAGCTTAAAATTTTCGTCATTTAAAGCGAATCGCTTGACGATACTGCCTGCTTCCCCTTTTGTTTTGTACCTTAGATGGTATAACTTTTGTGCTTGTGATAGTTTAGGATGGTTTATATAAACGGCAGTGAACATGTCCCGGAAGGACGGCCATTGATCATAACATCCATTAAAAACTTCAGTATCACAAGCTGGTACTTTGAGATACATGCCTTTATCTAGGTCTTCTTTTGGTGTTGTAACTACTCTGGGAGGGGAGTAGTGGCTCTACTTGGCCTTACTAAACTTATTTGTTCAGTTATCATTCCCTTAGTTAATTCATACTGATCGCGGCAGTTATCACACTTGGCTGTCGCCGAAGCTTTTGCGTTTTCTGGGAGTTCTGCGTCGTCAGTATCTAGTACTGTATCGTACGCTGCCAGAAGGCGAGCCCAGAGATTGTTCACACTTTCTAGTTTTATATTTAAAACTGATTCTGTGATGTCAGTAATAGGGGAAGCTTGAAATCTTGTACAATATCTTATAAAACTGTCACTTTCAGTGATGAATCTAGATATTGTCTGATCTTTTGATCTTTTTTGTTTTATACTCTGCTTTGAGCGTGTAGCTTCAGCAGGTGTGCCTTGTAGTTTATCTTCATCAGCCATTTTCGGAATTTCTAATGATAGAGGTGTTTTTGGCTTAACCTCTTTTGATTTGTCAGATTGCATTAATTAAATTGAATTGGAAGCTTTGAGCTTAAAATGTTTGGCTTGAAATACTACAATTGTATAATTGGTATGATGAGAAATTATATACAAAATTTTTTGTAAATATTTCGTTAGAAATAGAATTGTATAATTGGAGTTGTAAAAAATGTTTGTCAGTATTTCGTGTGAAATACAATTGTAAAATTGGTATTGAAAAAAAACCAAATTTTGTAAATATAATAAATTTTATGATGAATGAAATATATTTTAGGACTTTGCGAACGCTTATTCACCGCATAAATCGATTAATCCTTTGTTTTATATATGTATGTATTAGTATGCAATTGTTTTATTAAATATTTTTTTTTTTTTTTTTTTTTTTTTACCGTGTATTATTTAAACGTATCTGCGATATACTCGCGATTAATTTGTATATTATTCCTTAGTACGATAAGAACGCAAAAGGAAAATAAAAATGACGCAAAAATATACGTATGTATGTATGTAAACTTATATGCATATATAACGAAATGACGGAAAACAAGTATACAATTTTTTATATATTAATATTATATATGTATGTTAATGTTAAATATATGAGTATGTATGTAAATGTTTTGTTAATTGCGTTTGCTCAGAAAGCACGCGAAAACGAAATTGCGATAAACACTCGATAAGAATGCGCATACATAAATATGTATGTTAGTTAATTTTAATTGTTGCTATGGATATCCTCCTTGTACATGGATTTCGATTCCGTTTTGTTCCGTTTTGTTCCGCTTTTCTTTTTTCTTCTTTTAAAGTTCACTGACCGGAGTAATAAATATATTTTATATATTATTACTTGTATGTAGATATGTTTGTATTTGTAACCTTTTTATTGGTACGTTATATTACGAAGAGAGACAACGTGAGAGAGATAACGAGAATAGTTGGATCGCGATATACATATGTACACATATGTACATACACAAATATCCACTGTTATGTTGTTGTTATATATTTTTTTTTCCTTCTGCCTTTGCTTATTTTTAAAGCGATCCTGCTTGTTGCTTTGTTAGCACAAGGGGTATCACCAGAACTTGCAAGTAAGAATACTTGACTTTGAAAAATTTTAATTTTTTTTTTGTAGTGTGTTTGGAGACACGAAGTAAGCTTAAAGGCAGGTAGTTATGTAACAACAGTTTTTCCAAAAATTTTTTCAGTTCATTTATGTATGTACCATATGTCCATGAATATATGTATATTAATTACGGCATATAAAATTTCGCGCGGAAAGTTTGATTGCCCATAAATCTTTGTATGTATGTATATGCCCATATGTATGTATGTATCTCTTACATGATCGAGTACCTTTACTTATTTGTGTACATATGTATGCATTTGCATGTTCTTTTTTTTTTTTTTTTTTTTGTCGCCTTTGCTTATTTATTATAGGCGATCCTGCTTGTTGCTTTTTTAGCCCAAGGGGTATCACCAGAACATGCAAGTAATAATACTTGACTTTGAAAAATTTTTTTTTTTTGATTTTTGAAAATTATAGTGTGTTTGCAAACACAAAATAAGCGTTAGGCAGGTACCGCAATTTTTTTTTTATTTATTTCGGTACCTATACATACATATGCATATACCGAACTGTCTAACCGATTTTTCGTATAGAACAGTTGGGTTATTTCTAAATAGCTGTATGCCGTCTTACAGCTTCAACTGTATATCAAGCATACATATGCGCATACATAATTTTATAAAAATCAAATTGGAATGGACTCACTTTTTCTTCCGTCAAGGGTTTTTTTGCAATACTTTGTGTTCTCCTCGTTTTCCTTTTTTTGGTTTTTGTTTCCTTTTTGAGGTTTTCCGTGTTGGATTTGTAGTCTGTTCCCACGTTGCTTGTACTCCTTGTTTGTTCTGCCGTATGTTTTTTGGGGTTTTGTCACTTATACGTTATGTATGTACGTATTTTTCTTGTTCTTTTAGCACTGCACTTTGAGCATTCTTTTATACATATATGTATTTCTTTTAACAGCACTTTTCAGTATCGTTTCTATTGTCACTTCACTTTCGTTTTAGTTTCTTTAGTTAGTTATTTTGTATTAACCGCGCCCGCTTATGTATTTTGAGGTTATTGACCTTTGTTTGGTGTTATACCGCGCCCGTTTTATGCTGTTTGTTAATATTAATTTTCTTCACTTTTTTTTTTTTTTTGCACTTTTTCTTTATGTATTTAATTTTAATTTTTTCAGTTTCTAATTTACGTTTGTTGTTTGGTTTTTTTTTTTTTCTTAGGTGCCTTTCTGAGAGGCTCGAAGGACCATTTGTTCTTT
>JBAWJQ010003475.1:0-246277 GCA_037783105.1 Bactrocera zonata | reverse complement strand
TTCCTCAGCTTCATAAACACCTGCTTAGATGGTAGTCGATCGTTCACTTTAACTCGCGGTATATTATGTATAAACAAAGATTATTAATCAAGGCCAAAGAAAACTGTAAATTAATTAAGATATTACCTTTTCGCAGGGTCTCATCATATGTATATCTTCATCACACCCAGTATTTCTTTCATTCACTTCACATTTACTTACCCATATATGACAATTGATCCATCTAAGCAAATAGATATGTAATATAGGGGAAAAATGGGGGACATTTTCAAGGGGCTAATGGCTTATCAGTATTATTTTGATGCTGTGAAAAAATATGAAGTATCAGGAAGATAATCCAGAAATTTGACATAAACGAATTAAAATACCGTCTTCATTTTTGAATACAATAAATAATGCTAAGATACTACTGAAGCTACAAATTGTAGTAACGTATGCAGATTAAATTGTTAATAAATCTAATCAGATCCGTAACTAAAAGTGCTAAATTTGAAACGACGCAGCTTGATAGAGAACTTGAAATAGATGCTGCATTCAGCTCCATTTGTGATTTGTTTGACTGATACATTCTCTGTGGCTTATCTCCCAAGTTTTCAAACATAATAGGCATATTAAAGATGATGATGCTTGTATCATTCCGAAAACGAAGATAAAAAGCTGAAAAACATTTTCTATTCTTTATTCAGACACAAAAAAATGGTAGTAGAACTGAAAGTTGGAAAAGAAAAACCGAGAATCTACGGCCGACAAACAAAACGCGAAAATTTCTGCGTTAGAACTTGGGTTCAATCGGCGAAGATTTGAGGACACGGTTTTGTAGAGAAGAATTGGATGGATTTCCAGAAAAAGTATGTTCTTTGAAAATCCAAGAAATATAAAATGCTATTGACTGCTTGATAGAAAAATTTGAAGGCGAATTCGGTTACTGGCAGTGCCACTGGGGCTGAAGCAAAAGTCAAACTACAACAAGCTACCAACTAATGATTTGGGAACGTTAAAGAACTGCGCTGTACACCAATATCTCATAATTCGTAGTTTTTTTCGCATATTCTGCACACTTGCTGTGACGAATGGGAGCTCTGACCATTCTTTTTCGACATTTCGGCGCATGAAAACGTGGCTGAGGACGAACATTCTTCAAGATAGACTGATTGAAGTCACTGCAAAAAAAGTACTCGAAAGATTCTCAAAACTTCGTCACATAGTTTGGTTTTGTGAAGTTTTTCGGTCCAAACTGACTACAGGATTATACCTACGTTGCAATATACGAGGTTTGACAATTAAGTAATGAGACTGATTTTATTGCCTCGCTTGTTGTAAACCTGTGACCTTGAAATTCCCTTTCTCTTTTTCCGGCATCCCTCCCCTCTCTATTGATATATGTACCATCGCTCTAGCTTGTCAAGTTTAGTAGACGTGTGTTTGTAGTGCTCGTCACGAGAATGGAAAAACGAAATCAAGAGCAACGTGTCGCGATAAAATTTTGCATCAGATTGGGCGAAACAGCTTAGGAAACGTACGCTAAAATTATAAGAGTGTATGGTGATAGTGCTCGCCCGAAAAAAGCTCGCATGAGCAAGTCGAAGGTGAAAACGATGATTGTTGCCTTTTTTGATAGCCGTGGAATCGTCCACAAAGAATTCGTTCCACCGGGGAAAACTGTGAATCAAGTCTACTATTGTCAAGTACTCGAAAGATTGCGAAAACGAGTCAACAGGGTGCGCCCAGACATCGCTCGTAACTGGATTCTTCATCACGACAACGCGCCGTGCCACACCGCCCTCAGCTTGTCCCAGTATTTGGCCTCTAAAGGGATCGCCGTGTTGCAACAGCCGGCATATTCGCCCGACATGTCACCCTTTGACTTTTTTTGTTTCCTAAAACATAATTGGTCTTCAAAGGAACCCATTTTGAGTCGATTACGGACATCCCGGCGGCCGTGACGAGGGTACTCGCGGACATCCCAGTCGAAGCGTTCCAGAAATGTTATGAATCATGGAAAACGCGCTGGAATCGCTGTATAGCTGCCCAAGGGAACTACTTTGAAGGGGATGGCAGAGTTGTAGAATAATTTTCAAATATACGGTTTTTATGGAATCAGTCTCATTACTTAATTGTCATACCTCGTACGGTTTATAATGCGTTTTGTTTTTTCAATTGAATAGGATTTGATATTAGAGCGCCGATTTGAAAATTTTCCGCCATGATATTAAACTAGGAGGTGTGTTCAAAAAGTTTTTCATGAATATCTATTTTGTTCCCTTCAAAGTAATCCCCATGAGATATTATACACTTGTGCCAACGGTTTTTCCAATCTTCGAAGCACTTTAAAAATCATTCTTCAGCTCCTCCTTCGATTCCGTCTTTATCTCGTCAAGAGAAGCGTAACGTCGTCCTTTCATGGACCTCTTCAGTTTAGGGAACAAGAAAAAGTCACAGGGGGCCAGATCTGGGGAATACGGTGGCTGCGGCATCATTAGTGTGTTGTTTTTGGCCAAAAAGTCGCGCACAAGCAACGATGTGTGTGAGCAGGGGCGTTATCGTGGTGCAAAAGCCAATTTTTGTTCTTCCACAAATCCGGGCGTTTCTGGCGGATTGTCTTGCAGGTAATATTCCTTATTGACCGTTCTTCCCTGTGGCAAGAACTCATGATGCACCACGCGCCTGCAATCGAAGAAAACTGTCAGTTACGATTCGCGATACTTTTTGAACACACCTCGTATATGAATACTACTAGATATTTAATATAAATAAATTTAATCAAGTAAATGTTTATTTCCCAGCTATTTCTGGAACCGCTAGAAAAGTTGTAAGAACACAATCATTTGCATCGCGCTGAGGGAGCCCAGTTTTGATCAGTTTATCTGGACCTAAATTCCTCAATTATTTAAAAAATGTTAACCAAAAATATTGCAAATTAAAAGTTCTACCTCTGTTAATAATACACAAACCCTATACAAATAATATACTTTCTTGAAAATGTTAGGCTTTGAAGTTAGCCTTGTTTTTTGGAAAGTTCATATGAGTCGACATTAATCATCAACGAGCTCCGAATAGGCAATGTTGATCAATTAGAACTAAGTTCAACTAATCCTTTCAGCATTAACATTTTGGTTGCAGTTGTTTGGTAAGGTTGAGTTTTCAAAACCGGAGCATACTCCTATAGAACCCCCATAGATGATCTAGTGACTGATGTTCAGAGCATACTGAAATTATAAAGGGAACACTTCCCCAACCTGCTGATTGGCAAAGAAATCTTAAAACCAGGAAATAGTGAACTCTATTCCCCAATCGATGACGATGAAGCGGACGTTCCATTGCCGCCCATGAACTAGTTCGAATAGCAATTACCCGTCTGAAGAACAACAGTCAAAGGTGGATACACTACTAGGCTATTCGTCTGAATGAATGCAAACATTCCAGCTCTGAGAGTATTCGACGCAATATCCACTGGGGGAAGCGGAAGAAAAACATCTCCACTCCTTTAGAAATACCAGTTGGAGAAGGACCTGACTAAACTTGCAATCTCCAATTGGCGCCAAACAGGGAAAAGGAAGAACGCATGGCGTTGTCTACGCCAATAAAGAAGAATGCTTCAGTCGCAAAAGCGGAAGTCTTTCCTACAGGTGATGTTCAATATGCATCATAAAACTAAGTACCTTTTCAATCTAACCATATGATAAAAAGTACGAAGCTGTAGAAAGCACTTTAAGGTCAAGTCCCATTAAAAGTCTTAAAAGAGCCACTTTCTCGGAAATTTAGCTGCCTTTTATGCTGAAAGCCTATTTGCGTTGGAAATTACAAACGCATTCGTATTTAGTGCTTTTGCCTTTGCGATTTTATGTGATGTGTTGATTGTCACACGATGACAGTTTGATGTCTATAGCATGCAACAAGCATATTGCATGTTGTTACTGTCACAGTGCAGCAATGCTGCCGGCATTAGCGTAGGCTGGGCACGCACATAGCGGCGGTCATGTTGCTGCCACACAGTATATTTGGTTGCATATAGTGGACGTATAAATAAATGTACAGTCGAGTTATATACACATGTATGTGTATGAGCTTTTGTGCATGTTTGTGCGTATGTTATATATATATTCGTGTGTTTGAGTGTTTGAGGCCACGGGCTTATGTGCAACAATATCGCTTCGCGCTATTAAAAGTGGCAATAACAGTGCAGCCATGCCAGCAGTGACAGAAGACAAGAAAAGCAAAATGTACAACAAAAGCAAAAACCATACAAAAACAATATCAAAAGCAATAGCAAGTTCATATATGTATGTATGTATGTGCAACGCAATACATACAAACGCAATTAAAGCGCATGCAGTAAGCAGAAAAAGCAGTTTATTGTGTTGTTGATATTGTTGTTTTAGTTAATGTTTGAATTTTTCATTTATGCAATGTTTTTCTTGCCACCACTTGGCGCCATGGGCTTTTACTGCCAATAATTTTAAAGATTTGGTAATAAAAATGCAATTAACCGAGCGGCAAGCAACGTATCGCCGAATAACCATGCAACCAAATAGGCTGTCACTCAGTCGTACAGCTGCAATAAACACAATAACAACAACAGCAGAAATTAAACAAAGTGCAAGCTGAAATATGCGTAAAGTTAGATCGCAATTAGTTGGGGTACGTCGTTTGGTAAGTGTGGTTGTGACTGTGTGGCAAGTATAGTTGTGGTACAGACCCTCATCGTTTCGGCCAAGCTTGCCCCTAACGTGTTGACAAAAATCAAACTATTGCAAGTGCATTTAATGTTTAGTAATTTTTGCAGCAAAAAAGAAATAAATGCGAGACCTTAATGAAAATCTATAAATACCAGCAGCAACAACAACAGCAGCAGAGGCCATTAAAGACTCCACTTTGCACTCCATCAAAACAAACATGAGCAGGAATTAATTTTCTCACCTTCGGCGCACAAACAGCGCTAATCCTATTGCATAAATTTGCATTAATATGACGCTGCGCACAAGTGGCAACACTGTTTACGCTAATATCAACTGACGACTGCCTAATTGCTTTTTACTCTACAGCTGCGCTGGTTTTTCATGTTTTTTCAGCAATTTTGTTGCGCAGCTCCTTTTACCACATACAACTTGCCACAATTTAAAGTGTTTGCCTTCAATATTTTTCGTCTCGCTTCAAAATTAATACAAAAGCATTAAAAGTAATTCGAAAATTGATCGCTTGTGTGCAATGAAATGCATTTGCTCGTGGTCGGCAGTGGCAACTCAAGCAACAGTAACAGCAGAAACACCAGAAACTGCACCAGCAGCAGCATAAGCACCAGCAACAGTAGCAACAGCGAACAACGCGCAAAAGCCACACTCAAAATTTCGACACCGGCATGATTTGCGAAAAACTGCCGCAACAGGTAGCTCGTGCCAAGGATGTCAACTTCTGGTAGAGTGACCACTGAAGTCTGCAAGTGATCTGCCGCCACGGTATAGTTCGTTGAAGTGGAAGTATGCAGTTTACAGTGCAGATAATACCGCTTAGTAGCTAGTGGAATGCCATGTAAACCTGTTGGAAATTGAAGCTAACGGCGGATGCTTTGTTTGAAATAAATCCGATGAAAAAAATTTAAGAATTACTTTCTATCGATGTCTTCAAGGCCAGCTCTGGTTAATTCCAAGTATTATCGTATTATTACAGTTTCTAAATTTTCTTTTTGTAAGTGGTCCGATGGCCTGGCTCGCTTCTTTACATGTTCATAAAGTACACATATCTTAGAGCCGTATAGTTCAGAAAATTATGATGCTGTGACAACACAATGGCACAAATATATGCTCTAGTATGGAAATTGCTATCAACGATATCAGTATTAGTGTCACCAAATTTTATTACCGAAGAGCGAAGATGGAAATCTGTCGGCTTCCACTACCAACAACATAGCCACATAGAAAACGATTTCCTCATAATATTTTGTACATCACTAGAGATCAATATAAACATTGAATAAATATCCCTATATTGCATATATACGCATTTCATACCCAGCACCTCAACTTATATCTTTTGAACGGACTCGAGAGAGGTGACGAGCTCTCCAAAAATTTGCTTGACGATTTTCAAGCACTATACTCTTCACTTTTTTAATATTTTTATCAGTTCAAGAGGTTGTAGGTCGTCCAGAACGAGGCATGTCTCTGAAGGCTCTGTACCCCTCGTAGGCTTGTCTTTTGGATTAAACTGAATCACTGTACGACTTTTCCAACATTCGCAGCGATTCCGCACATGAAGTTTGGTTAGAAATACAAAATTTGAGACAAATTCTTTCTTCGATATTTTTAATGTAAAAATCGCAAGGCACTAGTTGAGATGTGCCGACTAAAGCAACTGTTGTAAACAAACTAGTTTACAAGTAACTAAGGAGAGTCCTACCAACTAAGCAAAGGGAATTTAAATACATTTTCTGGGTGCTTTTTTGTCACAATTTATATATGTAAACATACATATATCGATCAACTTACGGCAGTATATTAGACAGTAAAAACAAAGACTTTAGAACTGTTTCTTCCTTTTTGAAAATACTTCAGTTCAGTTGAAATTCGATTCGTTTAGTCTTCTAACTAATATATCTTTCGCCAAATGAAACGAAGGGATCAGAGTCTCTACCACATATTAGGGATTCTTCTGGCATACTTTCTTACTTTAGTAAATACAATTCAATGTGAATTCTTATGGCGATTGGTCGACGGCTAACCTAATCAAAGCTGTTTGAAAGACACATGGAATTAGTAAACGAGTAAATATACTTACTCAAAGATATCGTCCCTAGCTTTAGTTTCCAAGTCAATGAAATTATTTTAAAATATTGAATATTGGTATCGGTTCTTTCTCTAACGAGATTCCAAGTATACAGGAATGTTTAACAATTTGAATTTTGCAAAATGTTTTCTACAAGTTTTTGAGTAGATTGACGAACTTTATACGGTGATTACAGCGACAAAGATTATTTTTTCCAAATGACACGACTGTCCTAAGAACAGCAACGGTAGCAACGAGAGACCCTACTACCGATTAAAACCAAACTGCTAAATCGGCATTATATGAGGAATTTCAGTACAATTGTCAAAGTATTATTCAAGTCAGTATTTTTTTCATCAAAAATCTCTTTGCAGACGGATCAAACAGTGAGCTAACTGGTGGAACTCATAACAATATAATAATCTTTGATCATATAGGTTGAAGAAGAAACAGTATTAATAAGTTTTTATTGTCGTTTAAAATAAGCAAATATTGCAACTGGAGACTAGAGGAGTAAAACAAGGTTTCCCTAAGGCTAAAGGTGTTATATTCACATGCAAATCAGAAAAACTTTGTTTTTGTGTATTTTCGTGGAAGAGACATTTTATTTGAATTTAATGGTCAATAAAAATCTCTGATTAATTTTGAATTTCCTTTACACCGTAGATGATTTCCAGGGACCTCGGCAAAAGGGGCTTGGCTGGGAGAAAGATTTGTTTGGAAGAGACTCTTTATTTAATAAATAAATAAGAGTTTAGTGTACATTAAAAATCTGTGATTCATTCCAAACATTTTTATTATTACTGAAGATAAATACTGATCAAAGTACGTCAAAATTATAAATTTTGGCAAAATGTCGATTTCCCAAAAATAAGTCGATTTCTGCAAAAAAATGCACACTTCTGAGTGGTTCAAAATATCCTAACTACTAAAAATTGTATTCCTCATTTCCCTATAAATATTTAAGAGAAAAATGGTTTGAAAAATTTTCTTCACTGACTCTAAAAATAGGGTTTTTTGGAAAAATGCGTTTAAGATTTTGGATACCACTTGCACTAAATCATGAGATTACAAATATCCTTACATCTCCAAAACTCTTGAAATATATGCGTATGAAAAATTAAAAATCGATTTTTGAAATTCACAAATGTCTATACCTACCTCATAAGGTTCAGGTTCCTGCTTCTCTCTTGGCATTGCCACTGCTTCTAAAGATTTTCATTGCACACTTAGCTTCAGCGCCCAATAGAAACTGCATCAAAAACACCATTTCCTAGAGGCTCTACAAATGTTTGCCTCACATATTCCTCATAACACATGTGGCGCACGTTGCATGCTTCAAAATTTACAAATATGCCTAAAAGAGTATGCGCGGCATGCTGCATATCAATGCACAAATACATATGTATGTATGTGTGTTGGTACAACTAGTTAGTTGTTATTAACTGTTACTCGTTGATTCGATAGGCACTGCAAATTACATATGTATGTACGTACAATATATACACCAATCTTACATTCGGCTTAATTTATGTGCTTGTTGTTATTGTTGTACGGCAGTTTGTTGTCGTTGGCCTGCCTTGAAGCGATAATTAACAATTCATTAGCCATTCAAACCAATATACGAACATACATAAATACATATTTATACTCGCTTAGCCGCTTATTAAGAAACGCTGCCAGAGCTGGTATAAAATATTGACCGATTTTTCGAAGTATTTGCGATATCGCGGAATTAACGATTAATAATTAGTGCCAAAAAGATTTTGACGTGGATATATACATACATACATATGTATGTGTGTATTTGATTATACAAGTATATTGGTATAGGTATTTATGTTTGTGTTCATTTATTTAGTACAAATTCTTTTAATTACTGATTTTAATCTAAATATTTGAATTTTGTTTAAGTTTGGCTTTGGTTATTATCTGAGTATTTTATACACAAATAATGGAATTTATTTGCATTTAGTATAAAAATTATAATTTAACATGCCATTGATACTTGTAATTGATTTTACCGTTGCTAATAACTCTGTATTAACGTCACATCTTAATTGATATACGCCCTTGTTCTTTTTTTACCTAAACGATATAAATATGTAAGTCAAAACGAGTTAGATAGTAGCCGCTACTTGACTTAATTTGAAATTCTTTATTCCTCAGTAATGTGAAATATATAACATTGACTCGTTCATTTTTTACCAAGTTCCGAAAGAACATATCCACTTGGTAAATTTCCTATACTACTACTATGGGTGATTGCTTCGAGAGTTGGTAGTTCTTATACATACATAAGTGCAAGAAAAAAATCTTACATATATATTAATGGAAGAGGAGAAGCTTATCATCTTATCTAATTTTATCTAATTTTTCACTCATCTTCAGAATCTCAGTTTCTGTTCAGTATCCTTGTACGGGTGTGTTTACTTAGACGAGTAAACTTTGTTGGATTTCAGATGTTTATGTACAGCTATTTCTTAATTCTATTGATTTCTTTAGTACCAACTCATCCATTTAAAGCTTGACTATACGCTTATACATTTCAGAGAAGTAAGTCGTATCCAACTCAATATCCGAGCGTCTTTCCTATCTCATATGTTTACTTCCACAGTCATACAGAGTCCGTCATATTTCGGACAATGTAATAAAGCATATACGTACATATATGTATAGTATTATTATGATTTAAGGGGGAGCCTGCCTTAGAGGCTCCAAAAAATCGATATTTTCGAGGGTTTTTTCAGGAAGGAAAGAAAAAATTGATTAAAATGAAATTTCTAGAGTTTATAGTTGTATACTTAGAAATTTTAAATTTTTTGGATACGAAATCTTTGATATTCTGCCTTTGGAAAGCAATTGCCCGATGCATCTCGCATGTGCATTTATCGAACGGCGGGCAGGATGGAGGCCGCAATTTCTATCGGAAACAAAAAATTCAAAGTGATTCATATTTGTTAATAATTTATATTTTAGTTAAACTAAGAAAATTCCAGTGTAAAATTTTACAAATTTTTTTTAAATTAAAAAAAGTGGGTTTTGACCAAAAAAATTTTATTTTGTGTTGTTTAAAAATATGTTCAAACTTGACTTTTCTTATTTTTTTTAGTTTAAATAGAAGATAATTTAAAGCCAAAGATAATAAACTTTGTCTCAATTCCATACGACGTTTAGTATTTTTCTCTATCTTGCCCGCCAATTAAGAAAAATCGTAAAAATGAAAAACCGAAAAATCGCGCGACAAAGTTTTCCTTTTCTGCCCAAGTCCTCATATATCTGTTAGACGCTAGGTCACTATTTCCCTTCTAGCTTCGAAAAATTTCGAATTCCCATCTTTAACTTTGGGGGCATATTCGTAGATAATTATTAAAGAGATTTAAGCAAAAAAAAATAGATTTTTTGAATCTTCTAAAGCAGGCTCCCCCCTTAAAGAGTGCTTAAATAAATATTCTACTTACAGAAAGTCAGTAGTTTCAACGACTCCTAACAACCAAGTTTTACTGTCAATATCTATATTTCTAATTTCCTTATCGTTTTTGTCCAACTGGGAATATCTACGTGGATTCACAGACTTACGAACGGATATCCTACCTAAAGATGAGAATTTCGTCAAATTTTTGGTTAATAAAATATTAAGTTTTTTAGCAACACTTTGCTTTCCCTATACTGCTAAACCACGTCAGCACTCGAAATCTATTACTAAGTAAACACTTTGACGAGTATCCGTATTTTCTCCTACTTTCCCCAAAAGAATTTTCAACTCTTAGAGCAAGTGAGCAAGGTAGCTTAAATCTGTTTATGTGTTCGCAGAGCCTCATTGAGATTTATATTATAAGTAACATTTTATTTCCTTATAACTGAAAATTTCTACCCTAAAGTTCAAAGCGCAATGTAAAATCTGCTAAGTAGAAGATCCGAGGCTAGTGACACTGGATAAATGATAATTTCATTTCTATACATACATATGTACGAGTATATAGTATGCATGAGATCTACACAGCACAGGTTATGACACTTGATAGCAATGTTTTAAACTATTCTGCGAATATCTGGACTCATCATATTGCACTGGAGAGTAAATATCGAGTTAATTTAGGAGTTTCTCAATGTCGTTGAAGACCAATTGAGGTCAAACTTGAAGATTTGTTCTTTAGGTCATTACGACAAAGAGGGACAAGAACGCGTTACGAGGAACCACTTCCCGAACGGCCATCAACATCAACTGATGATCAACACGTCAATTAAGTAAAAGAATTGTTGATTGTGATTCGATGACTAACAATGAGAGATCTTACTAGCATTGTTGGAATATTAGAAGGAGCAGTGAAAACAATTTAAAACGTCATTTTGGCCTTAGAAAAATAAATTGGCACGATTGGTTTCAAAATTAACGATTTTTTTTTAAGCTCTCGTTAACTTCTATGAAATAATGTTTTCCGACCACCAGGATGTCATGAAACGTATTATTACTGACGATGAGTCTTTGATATATGCTTACGACCCAGAAACAGATGATCAATCGACCGAATATTGTGGTAAAGGTGAGCCGAAGCCCAAACAATCACATCAAAGCAGACCAAAAATTAAGGTTGTGTTGACAGTTTTTTTCGATTATCGAGGTGTGGTACACTCCAAATTCCTTCCGACCGACCATGCTGTCAACAAGGAATGTTATTTCAGTGTTATGCGTCGTTTGCTTGAAGATATTCGTTAAAAGAGGTCAGAATTATGAGACCATCGCATATTGTATTGATTCTTCACGAGTTTCGCCAAACTTTCAACTAATATCATGCCGCAAGCACAAATTTAGCTCCGTGTAACTTCTGGTTATTCACCACACTCAACCGAGCGCTCTGAGGAAACCACTTTGAGTAAATTTAAAATATTAAAAGTGAATCGCTGTGCGCATTGTGGACTATTCCGGAAATAAAGTTTAATAATTGTTTCGAGGATTGAAAAAAAGGTTGGCAAAAGTGTCAAGAGGGATTATTTTGAGGGGACAACATATACTTTGATGAAAATATTAAGAATTTTAAAATTATAAACAAAGTCTTACCATTTTTTGGCTACCTTTAGCTCGATATGTGATAGCTTATATAGAATTCTTCTTCTTTCTCAGCTACTGATCATACCGAAAGATCAATAACTTTGCGACTAATTATTGCAACAATTAAGATTTATTGCAAAACAAGCAGCTATCGCCTAACCGACAGCGACAAAACAAGCGCACTTGCAACATTAGTTACGCGCGGAGTCGGCTCATAGTGAACGCAGTCCATGCAGCTGTATGCGTCGATCAACTGGCGATCGTTCCGCTGCGTTGCCGCACAAAGTGAGCGCGACACATGACAGCGCTTGAATGCATTTAATTGACTGCCGCTTAGCGTTTAGCGGCCGCAAGCCAGCAAACTACCGCGTCGTATTAGAAGCGCAAAATTGCGAGGAATACTTTGAATCACTGCGCAAGCGCCGCAGCTACATATTTGATTTAGACATGAAATTATTGTAGTTTAATGCTAGTTATCGTTAAGCCAGAGGATCCCTTCGAACCGCTTGAACGCACTCAGTTACTCAGTCAATCGTTCACTCAGTCAGGCGGTCAGCAGCGTCCGCAACGCTTGTATATTTGATTGTCAGCAATTGAAATTATTTGAAATAAAATTTGTTACTTCTACGTTGCGAACGATCGTTTGCAAGTGATCGTGGCGTCAAGTACCGCGCCGCGTCCATGGCGTGATTTTACTATGAGAAGACACACAAGTGCCACAGTAAGTGCGCATGCGCTGTCTTTGGCACTCGTACAACGCCTGATGTACCACATATGTATGTATATATGTATGTACATGCATATACTTTGTTAGATTTGTCGTTAACATGGTTGTACAGCAACGCTGTTGCACGTGCTACGCATACAAAATGTGTGCCATAAATAACATTGCAGCAATTGAAGAAGCATTGTACACTTGCGTTTTAACACTCGTACTTACAAACATATTCCAACAACCATTTATACATATCTGTCAATATATTTATATTACTTCTATGTATATATTTTTTACTATTTTGCGCTCATACCCTTATTTATGTCATTACAAGTGCCGACGTGCCTTTTCTGCTTTCTACGATCTAGGTGAACATGCTAATGCTGTTTACTAAAACTAATCACAGTCCTCGTCGATATGAGTACTTGTGGTAGTGGTCTCACTGCAGCTGCTCTTGTGTAAGGTTCTTTCAAATCTATGTAAGCATGTCACATCTACGGTCATATCATTTAATGTTGATTTTATAACACTATAACTTTTCTAAAGATTTATTACTTATGTGACTATGAGAGCCTACTGATTGCTCGATATAACGGTGTTATAATAATAGGGCTCTAATTGCTGGCAATGCATAGTGTGTAGTTATGATGCTATAATTTCTTTGTATTGTTAAAAACAGATTATATAAGAAAGTACGTACATATGTATGTTTGTAAGAACTTAATAAGGTCGATAAATGAGGCCATTAGATAGAGACATCTTAACCTTCCTGTAGAACAGTCCTACAAATAAACGGCGAATTAATATTACTAAATACATAAAGGTCAATTAGTTGAGGTACATACATATGGTGACATTTTAGTTTTCTCACACTACGAGGGCTGCTATATATGTATATTTCTGGTGTAATAATGAAAATAGGCATATTTATCAACGAAAATGTTTTTTTTTTTTCGTTGGATTTGGCTCGCCTTGGAAGACCCACACGGTCGATTGCTGTTTTGTTTCGGGCTCATACGCATAGATCCATGATTCGTCACCTGTGACGATCTTATTAACGTCTTTTGAAGCATCGCGATCGAATTTTTTCAGCATTTTTTTACACCAATCCACACGAGCCTTTTTTTGAGCGATTGTCAAATTGTGCGGGATCCAACGAGAACAAACCTTTTTTACGGCCAGGTGTTCATGCTATATCGAATGAATGCTGGTAGGAGAAATGCATAAGCATGCCTCTATCTGAAGGTATGTTACATGACGATCTTGCATTATCAGTTCACGTGCGGCATCGATGTTTTCTGGAACGACGGCTGTTTTTGGACGACCTTCACGGAATTCGTCTTTGAGCGAGCGTCGGCCACGATTGAATTCGTTGTACCAGTTTTTCACAGTGCTTTAGGATGGTGCTTCATAGCCATACAAAAATTTTAATTCATCGATGCACTCTTGTCGTGATAATCCACGTCGAAAGTTGTGAAAAATGATCGCACGAAAATATTCACGAGTTAATTTCATTTTATGGCCGAGATGAATTTTTTAATTCCCTGTAAATAAAACAATTCACGATTAAGTGACAAAACGTTCTGAGTGATGTTATGCTAAAAAATGTCAAACTTTCCAATGGAAATGTCAGATTGCACCTGGCAACACTTAGTGTTGCCTAGTCCAGAAATATATATAGCAACCTATGTATATGTTGTGCAGACGTGCTTAATTAGGGATTAAATTGCCAAAATGAATTTAATTATTTAGTTATCATCATCATCTCATCTCTTTCATTACTACATACCATAATTTTTTAATGCCGAAAATTGACTAAAGAAATGCTGCGTTATTTGGATAAAAAGACAAAGTGTTTTTTTTCACATTTTTTCATACAATAAATCATAAAATCTTACTAGTATTATTCTTAGGAAAATGCTGAAAGTTATGTATTTGTTCATTTTTCTTAGATTCCTTAAAGATCACCGTAAATACAACTTCTTTAAACATTTATATGACAAAAAAAGACAAAGTCCCAAAATGTGGTGTCCGACGACATGTTAGCTGGCAGTCTCACCATATTGAATATAATTGTAGAAAACTCTTAAATATATCGGTAATTTGCAAACTACATGACGGTATCGAATAATTTGGGTTTATTTTAACATAATGAAGCAATATTCGACCGCAAACAAACACCTTAAAAATTACTGCACTCAATCACCATATCAAGTTAGTCTGGATGTTGAAGAATATTAACGGTCAACATTGAGGATATTCTGAATCACTGAAATATTACAGCAAGGCACCATACGTAGGTTGCTCTTATATTTCGAGTTTCAAGAAAAAAATAACTTTTGATAATGGAAAATCCCTTTATTTTTTTTTTTTTTCAAAATGTTCTCCATTAAGATCTATACACTTTTGCATGCTTTTGGACCAATTGTCGAAGCACTTTTGCCACTCTTACTGAGGTATCTCCTAACATGCTTTTTGAACCCATCAACTGCCTCATCAGGTTTCGAAAAACGCTTCTAATATAGTTTATTTTTACGAACAAAAATAAAAATAAGTCATTCGGTACCCAAGTCAGGACTATACGGATGATGACTTGCCAAATCGATATTTTGTGTTCTAAATGCAGTTTTTTCTATCGAATGTGAAGTATGATCCGTATTCAGCGGTTGGTTTTACCAATATCTTGAAAGACAACTGGCAAATAAATGGATGTATATCCCTAAGAATTTTTTGTTCTGTCCAATTTTTCTAAAAAAAAGGCAATAATTTGCTTGGAAGTACTTCGTGCGTGAAATAGAAGTGTTGTCTATGGCTCATGTTGAAACACCCTTACTGTTGACTGCTGTTTACTTTCGGCATTCATCACTGTCATGATGTCATAGACGAAGCACCGCTATTGTATTTCGTTAACATTTCTATCTACCAATCGGCACGAGCCTTGTTTAAGCGGTTAAAAAAATTTGGTCCATGAAGGAGCTTCGTCGTCAAAAAATTAATTAAGTAAATCTATGCACCCTAGATGAGTTAATCCACTTCGAAAGTTGTATAAAATAATCGCGCGAAAATATTCGAGATAAGTATATGTAATTTCAATCGATAATTAATTTTAATCGAGAAGAATATTTTAAGTTACTGTTAGCAATACAAATATCGCTCGTATGTCAAAACGTTCTGTGTATGCATACCATCAAAACTGTCAAACTTTTCGATAAAATTGTTAGTTTTTAGATTAACACACTAGTTTTGCCAAATCTCGAAATATAGAAGGATTCTTACATGTTCTCCACAGTATCTACAAAACACCACAGAGTCGTAATTTTGGTGCAGATTTTTTGCTTGCTCGAACATTCCACCGACACTGTTTTTACTATTTTCTTCTCATTTCGTTAGCATGGATCATGGATTTGAACGCAAAAAGATGAGGCGCCTTCTACAGTTATCTTAATTAACAAAAAAATATTATCAACAATTAACAGAATTTGATTTAACTATACTCGAGATAAATTTACATTTTGTGCGATTATGAAAACAAATTGACTTCATTTATGGGAAGATTTCACCAGTCAACGGCAGATTTCCGAATGTAGTTTAGTACCTAAAACTCGAGTCCAAACCCTTTCGAGAGGTTTGAAGACTTAAACTTGAATTAAATACTTCTCAACAAGAAATTGGAGACTTAAAATACCGATTCTTAAGTAAGTTGTTAACAAATTTCTTCGATGAGCTTCATCAGTTCCCTGAAAAATCCAAAGTATAGCTATAAACCGCAACAAGTATCATAAATGTTGCAATTAGCAAGCTTAACACACTTTTCGTCCTCTTGTTTAATTATCGCAAACGACCAGTGTAAGCAGCTTAAGTACATAAATCTGTAAAGCAAATCCATTTAAGGCAGGCACATAAACAAAAACGCTTAAACACAAAGGATAACCTATACGCACCTTAATTAGCAAACAGTTAAAACTATTTTAATGAGCGCACAGCTGAGAAGCGTTAAGTAGAGGCTAAGCTAGAGTTACTATTTATAGATATTAATATACATAAGTAGCTATATTCATGGACGCAGAGATAGCTGGACGAGACCGTTGGTTATTGTGAAATTGGCATACATATATATGAGAACTATCGAAAGTGAGTGTGTATTGACTCGTAGTAGCGCAAAACTGCTGACCATCAACGCGTTTGATAAATGATCGCTGAATGGGATAAAATGAGGGAGCATGCCCCTCATACGTTTGGAGGATGGAGAATGATAAAATAAATGGCAACGTTTTGTGGCACAAACACATGCAAATGTTGATATACTTATTTCTGAACTCAAAATAAAATCTGCATTAGGGTGGTCCACAATTTTTGGGTGTAAAGAGTATTACAATCGATATTATTATTTGTATAAATTATGATCCGAAAAAATACTGTTCGATTGGCATACTTAACTTAAGAAAAACCATGACCAAAACATCAACGTTACATTCCCTTCTACTGTTATAACAATTTCGGGTTGGGACTTACGCGAAATACCACTTTCGATCTCAGTTTCCGAAGTAAAACAAGTTCTTTGTTGAAACGATTGGACCTCATCAGTCGAAGTTAAACTTCCAAGTGATTTGAAACAATAAAATTATCTTTTATTTTTTTTAATTTTTTCATTATTATTATTAATTTATTTTATTTATTATTATTATTTTTTTTTTTTTTTTGAAGAGAACGGTACCTAAAAATTATATTTTCTAACCTTAGGCCATTCAAAACCTCCACAACTCTAGAAGTGGTTCAAAACTATTATGTGATATATTCAACTATTTTGGTATTGATTTTCGATAGAAAATGCTATCTAGTTATCGGAATCTTCAAAGAACTATCTAAACTTTCCCTTCTCATCACTCTACCCAACATTTCTCAATTCGGTGAGTCGGTGTGGTGTACTCATATGAGGCATAGAGGCAGATTAGGTCTTTTGCATCGGCAGTTGGACTTCGATAGACAATAGTAAACCTCCGAATGAATTCCTGGAATAAGAAAAGTTCTCATAAAATCCATCAACAGTTTGAAGGTAATCTAAAAGCCTTTAAAGCTTCTCTTTAGTCGAAAAAATAGGAATTATTATGGAGCACCTTAAAAATTTAAAACAAGGTTCATATAAATAGTTGCCTCTCGGCTGTTTCATTCCACAGCTTATACTCGTAGTTTCCTATAAATTTATGAAGTTACCTACTACATTTCCATTCAAGCATATGTACATATTTTTTTCTGTATATATATACACGATGTCTGGCTTAAGACAATAAGCTGCCTGAAAAATCTCTACTACATAAGGTCTGCTTAACCAACTGATCCCAAGCTGTCTGTCCGTCTGTCCAACCACGTTCGCTTTTTGCCAATCATACATACATATTTCCTCAACATTTCTGCAGATTTCAGCGCTTTTGCTCTTTTATTGCACTGTCGGTTACCCATTTACGCATAATTAATAAATTGCCATAAGGGTAACCCTTTTGCCTGGCCTTTTGCATGAGTTGGTGCGCTCCGAAGTTGCAGTGCTGTTGCGCGATAATAATCTTTTGCTGCGCAGTTATGACTTGGAAATTAAAAGCACATCCTTTTACGCGTTCAAAAAACCGCAACGATTCTTTAATTTCGTGTGTGTCCTCAGCGCTGACCCCTACTCCATACACGATTGCTACATTTTGTGCCACTGCGGCTACGATTGGTAAGACGGTCAGTGCGTTCTTGCCTAGGTAGACACTCGCTCGATCAGAATGGTTCGTTCTGACATATTAATGCTTATACATTTTTATATACCGACATACATATAAGTGGATGTAAGGTATATACATACTTATGTATATCCATTTATAAATTTGCCCGCATATCAAAATTGCCCGAACAGACACTTAAATGGTCTAAAGTATAAAGCGAATCAGTCAACAAGAGATTGAACAAAAATTATATCTGTACAAAATATTAAAAAAAATATACATAAAAAAATATACAAAACTTATACCATTGTATATGTCTGTAGCTTGAAAAATGAAAATATAGGGCTATCGTTTCGCTCAGCCATTGTCTTGAAATTAATTCAGTTGCGCTCGTAAAGCAATCAAGTGAAATTAAAACAATAAAAAGGTGCATAAAATGAAAGCAAGTTTTTTGTTGTATGCCTGCATCACTTGGCTGTTCGCTTTGATTCGATGTTGTCGATCAGTTCTTGTACGCCGCTCACCAACAACAAAACTTTAAGTTTATCGCTTTAAAATGCGTGAATGGGTCAGGTTAATCAATTTATATTTGATTTGATTTAATTCAGCGGATGTGGTTTTACGTCGGAAATGAATATGTATGAGACTTTAAAGAGGTATAAATATCGTTATAAAATAAGATTAATATTGTTTATAAGATTGGTTATAGATTATAAGATTAATGTTCTTACATGTGAAAAATATTAATATTTTTTACATGGTATTAGCTTACAAGACATCAAGTCTGATTGAGGGAGATTTTTAGTGCACGGAAGGTCGCACAAAATAACGATGTACAACAGCTTTACACTTGTTTTGACTTGGACTATCTTTTAATCCCAGTAAGAAAATAAATATATCAACATGCAACTTAACCTCATACGGCTTTGCTTCCAAAGATTTTGTCCTTAGAATGGAGACTCTTCACATTATGAGCATTTAATTGTTTAATTTGGTAACAATTGGAGATTCCAAGTATAGCCAAGTTATTTTCCTCCCTGGTCTTTCCTCTGCTTCCTCTGGCGGGTATTGTGTCGAATACTCTCAGAGCTGAAGTTGTTTCATCCCTTCGAACTTCGTGACCTAGCCAGCGTGTAACTCGTACAGCTAATCGTTTCATCGACTGCGGTATTCGCAGTTGCCAATACGCAAAAGACCATAAATCTTCCGCAGAACCTTTCTCTCGAAAACTCGCAGCATTATCAGATGTTGTCATCGACTATGCCTCGGCACCAGATAGCAGGACGAGGGTGATGAGTGACTTGTAGAATTTGGTATTTGTTTGTCGAGAGAGGACTTTACTTCTCTACTGCCTATTCAGTCCAAAGTAGTACCTGTTGGATTTCTAGGTTGGCGTTGTTATTGGTGTTAATGCTGATTCCAAAATAGACGAAATTATCTACGCCTTTGAAGTTATAATTATCAATAGTGACATGCTAGCCAAATCGCGAATGCGATGACTGTTTGTTTGCCTTCATTCAATACCAAACCCATTTGCTTCGCTTCTTTGTCCAACCTGGAGAATGCAGAACTAACAGCGCGGTTGTTATGGCCTATAATATCGATGCTGTCGGAGTACTCCAGCAGTTGTACACTCTTGCCGCACTCAATCGTATGTAAATCGATCCTTTAATATCCTTAATATGTAAATTTTTCATACTAGAAATTGATTCTAATTGGTCAGTTTATATGGCAGCTATATCCAATCGTGTTCTAATATCGGCGGTTCCGACAAATGAGCAGCTTCTTGGGAAGAAAATAACAAGAGGGCAATTTCCAATCAATATAGATAGACGGACAAAGTGGTCGTGAGGACATAAATGACGATCAACATGTGGACAATCGAAATCCGTGATCGCCGGAAATTCCATCGAAACTGTGCGTGAATTCATTAAAAATCCGTCGAAATCATCATTGAAATTCATGGAAATGGAATTTAACATCTTCAAAACACCGATTTATCGCATTTAGACCGAACATTTGGGCTTGCGAAGGGTGTTCCACGCAAATTGACTGACGACCAAAAATTGCTCAGAATCCAAAATTTGAAAGACAATTATTTGACCAAAAATCACATTTTAACCATTAACCACTCCCCGCATTCACCTTGCCAATGAAAGGAAAGCGTTATGCGGCATTAGGGGCCTTTCAAAAGGCTTGTACCAGCATACTGGCGATCATACCGGCCAACGAGCTAAAGCACTCGTTCGACATGCTTTTGGACCGTGTAAAAAGCTTAAGGGGGTATTCTACTCTAGAAATTTGAAAAAATCGAAAAAAAAATTTTTTTTTTCATAATTCGATAGTTTTGATATTCAAAAATATCTTTCTAAAAGGATTTTTCAAAACTCAGATTATTTTCAAAGTTAATGCCATTTTAGTGACATGGCAACTATACCGGTTGAGCGAATATCGTATAACGTAAAACTTTAAACGCGTTTTTTTCGAAACTACTTTTTTCCACACGGTACCGGCATTATCTCAAGTTCTATACAACAGATTTATTTGAAATTTTGTGTGAACCTTCTTAATTTAATCCTTTATCGTTCCTACTAGCATCGTGTCAAAATTTTTGTTTTTAAAATTTAAAAAAAATTCAGGAATTTCAAAAAAAAAAACGTAAAAAATTATTTTTTTTTTCAGGCAGTCGCCATTTTTCAAAAAAAATTTTTTTTGTGATCCCTGAGGTAGAGATTATAACAGTATCCTTACTGATTAAAATTTTTTTTTTTGATGTTTTTTTCAGACCACTAGGAGAGTCAGGATCAATGTCACCAGGATGCGCCATTTTTTTTTACACCTGTTTCTCATATTTTAATTTTTAATATTTTTTTGTAAATTTTTTTTCTGTTTTCTTAAGATATCAATAAAAACACCATAAAAAAATGGATAGTAAAAATATTTTTTAGTTTTTTTTTTGAATAAAATTCAAAAAACTGCCCAAAATTTGATTTCTAGACTAGAATACCCCCTTAATTTCGCGATTAAGACTTTTATGGTTTTCGTTCTCTAGCAAACTCATCATGGTTCTTGGCTCTTGGAGTTACCAACTCATGATAGGTAGATTCCACTTCATATCCTGCTGCAAACGTCTTACGAGCCTACAACACACTTTGTGGCAGTCGCAAACTTAACACACTTCGTTGACTATACCACGCTTTTAGCTGAAGAAGTAACATACTTGCATATGTATATACAAGAATATATATACGTATGTATATATATGAAAATGAAATTGAGCGGAATAAAATGAATAAATGCTATTGAAGGAACCTAATCAAAGGTCAGCAATAGAAACTGTACCCTTCTCAACTTTACTTGCAACTATGTACATATATAAAACTGACTATGGCAAAACCGAAAAAAGCGAAAAACAAAAAAATCTTTAGTAAATTTTCACTTAAGTGGCGACCAACTGACGGCGAGTCCCTATCTAGCCAATATTTGTATGTATGCAGGAGTGCAAACAAACCACGCAATTGAGGGTTACAAAAATGCAAAGCATAGATTTTGGGATACAAGCAAATAACAATTTTAAAATAAGTAAATACACACACACATTCAAATACACACATGAATTTACAAAAAGGATAGACGGACCAACGGACACTGGAGTATGGCAGCCATCTGCAAGGCAAACACGTACACATAGACACAGCGATAGGCATGCGCACAACTGGCTTTTCAATAGTATTAGAAAAATGGGTACCTGCTATGCTTTTATTTCCAAGAAATTTAAAACTTTTTACCATTTGAAAAATGGTTGCGTACAGCAAAAGGGATCGTACGCAGTACGCATGCGCATACACACACTTGAAAACATATGCAAGTCATGCTTCGTTTTGTTTAGCGCGTATATAGAGATGTGTGCTACGTATAAGGAACCCGTGCAAGGGGACACTGCTGAGTCAAAAGTGGCAGCGTTAGCAGGTAGTTTGCGCAGGCGCGCTGAAAGAAGATTGGAAAATCATTTGCTTGTTTTATTTTAAAATTTTAGCTGGTGTGATATAAAGATTGCTATTAACATTTCTACATAGGCATATACGTGTGTGTATATGTATGTTCATACATATGTATATTGTATAGCTCTGCGGGCCGCAATTGCTCTTGTTTGCGCATTTTTAAAGTCCGCAGTTTAATTTATTGCCCTTCAATAGGGGTTTCTTACTTTTATTTGCCACAAAAGGCTACAAAATTATATTGTCATACATACATATGCATATATTCAACAGGAAGAGCAAAAATAATTATTTTTCTACATAAAAAGATTTCACATTGTCCTAAATTAATTAAAAAGGTAGACGATTGCGACTGTATTTGGTGTGGACTTGACTACAGCTTGTGGTTTCGTAGGTTCAAATTATAAAATAAAGAATAAATCGTACAACAGGCGTCACATTCACAATTTTTATACTCTTGCAACCTGTTGCTACGGTTGTACGTATCACCTAAAAGTAAGCGATATAGATATAAGGTTATGAATATACATATAAATGAGCAGAATGACGAGACGAGTTGAAATCCGGGTGACTGTCTGTCCGCCCGTCCATCAAACCTACATATTCGGTATAAGGTTTTCTAGAAAAGGGAAAATCATTACATGAAGTACATATATGGGATTTGGGGTAGTACATACCTGATTTAATCTGTTAACTATTATCTTGCCACATACTAAAACTATATCCCTGGATTTCACACACATACAATCAGTACTGTTAAGTCAGCAAATATTCACTGTTTGGAGTAAAACACGATCTACAACTTTAATTAAATAACTGAAATATTGGCAGATATATGCACCATAAAGTCAGCCGAAAGTTCGAAAATATGCATCAAAGGCATTGACCATATTCAACACATTTGTGATACCCAGATTAACTATTGTCAGGAAAAGTTGTTCTCTGAATTGTATATCTCATACATCGACCAATAGTTTCGGTCAAAAATCAATTATAGATACTGGGGTCCACATATTCGGTACCTAGGGGCTTGAACAGTTTCCTTTAAAGGAATGTTGTATCAATTGCTTCCTGATTTGTGTAGTGTAAAGTGAGAGAATCAAATGGAATTTTAGATTTTGTTATGTGGGAAGTAGGTGTAGTACGATTTCATTTTTGCCCTCTTAGTTAATAATTTATCACGCTTTTAGTAGTTTTTAACATTACCGTTATATGGGGAGTGAGCGAGTTTTCTCTATCTTATAAATTCTTTTTGTTTTTACCACATTTTGTACTGATCCTTTCAATAACTGATCCTGTTGTCATTTGGCAATAATTGCGCAGTAGGCCAACCGGAAGTTGCAAATCTGTGAATAAACAAAAGTTTTTGACTTAAGGTATTTGCCAAAAGATTCGCAACAGTTCAGGGAAAATGGATTCACTTTGAAAAAGATTCTTAAACAAAAAAATAAAGATAATAATGCAGATGAATTGTAGGTGAAAAACGAACTTCAGCATCATTTTAAGGTTTGTAATTTCATAAAGCCGATCTTTACAAACCTTTCTTGAGAGAAATTTTTCCCAGCAATATAATTTGCAATAGACAAGAACAGATAGTATTCACTTGGCTCCAGGTTCATTAAGGGAGATGCATAAAATCCTTGCAACCAAGCTCATGGAGTTTCTAGCGAGTATCAATTGAAGTGGGACAATTGTTCTACTGGTCGTGTGACTTATGAGTACATTCGGGTGGTTGGGTTCGTTGAAGATAACCCAAACTACAGATTCTGTTTGATAAGTCGGGGTGTTTTTTTGAGGCACTGCTCGAAGACTGGTTGCATGTTATTGCAGAATATCCAATGTACTCAGAATGCCGAACAGTTAACTGGGAATTAGGGTTAGCTTTTTAAGTGAATGGTACATGCGTGTGAAGGGCGTATAGGGTCTAAACTCTACTCACCAGTTCAAAATAGTATAGAGGCTCAACTGATAGTAGTTTCTGCTATGAGGTTCGACTGGGGACTTATTTCTGGTACTACGGGGAGAAGAAGCCCTTGAAATTCGCTCCAACATGTACATGACGACAGGCCCCCCGAGGAGTATCGTGGTGGTTGTGATTAAATCCCGAATGTGGGAAGAACTTATACTTTGTCAGTTGAATGTGGAGTTGTATTGCAACCGGGTGCCGGATCCAAAGTCTGGCAGATGTTTTAAATGGGCCTGTGTCCAGTTCACACTCCCTATTTGTACTGAAGATGCCTAGCATTGATTTCATCCTCTGTGTAGCACCATGGGGTAAGGCTGTCGTCAGCGGGTCCCCACGTTAAAAACACCGGACGTTGTTCCCTTCAGATGGTCTCATTGTTGACAGTGGGAAAAAGTTTGGCCCAGCAAAAACAGCTCATAGTAGCGGATTTCCACCAATCCCATAAAGCATATAGAAAACCTACCCAGACCGTCAATCTTGGTTTGTACATGGTTAGCGTCGGCTCATCGCAACTCGACCACGTCAGTTTTCGCTTGACATAGTCAGCTCACTTTTCGTAGCCACAGCCTTCACACTGAGAAATAAAGTGACTTCTCGAGGAACATTATGCATGCAATATCCTAATCTTGATCTCTTCGTCAATTTCAAAGCTGTTATTGACAGCACGAAAAGGAGCTGCCTTTATACCACGATGTTTAAGTTTGGTATTCCCGCAAAACTAATACGGCTATGTAAACTAACGTTGAGCAATACCAAAAGCTCCGTCAGAATCGGGAATGACCTCTTCGAGCCGTTCGGTACCAAACGATGTTTCAGAAAAAACGACTCTCTATCGTGCGACTTCTTCAACATACTGCTGAAGAAAATAATTAAATCTGCAGAGTTGAATCGAGAAAGCACAATTTGCTGGCAAGCGACGTTAGTTCTGCTTTCTCCAGACTGGATAAGGAAACGAAGCAAATGGATCGAGGAGAAGACGATATATCTACTGTCATCAAACAAACAGTCGTCGCATACGCGACTTGGCTCCCACGTCACTGTTGAGAGTCACAACTTCGCAGCAGTAGATAATTTCCAACAAGTGCTACTTCGGACTGAGTAGGCAATTAAGAAGTAAATTCCTCTCTCGACGAACAAAGACCAAACTCTACAAGCCACTCATCAACATCGTCCTGATATATGGTGCAGAGGCATAAGCGACTACAACATCTGAAGGAATCGACGTTACCGGTTTTCGAGAGAAAGATTCTGGTGTTTTGGTAACGGCGAATATCGCATTCGATTGAACGATGAGCTGTATGCGATATACGACGACATTAACTACTGGACCCTACCAAGGTTGTCGTCCGAATGAACGAAGATATTTTAGATCCGAAATTGTTCGCCGCAGTAACCACCGATGAAACCATAGGAAGACGAAAGACCAGGTGGAGAAGCACCTGGCTATAATTGGCGCCAAATAGCGAAAAGAAAGAAATCTTCAACATTTTAACATATGATCTCGAAGCGTAAACCGGGACTAATGCTGTAATATATTAAATAAAATAATTCAGCATGGTTTACATACATCGTAAATATACATACATGCGTTTGCTCGAATGACCACCTACATGAATGAATCCTATAACTATGCCAAGTCAGTTTAAAGAAATTTCAGACGAAATCTAAGACAAGTTCTCCGAAAGGCTGCAGACTTTACAATTTTAAGGGCTTGTTTTAGTATTTGGAATAGTTAACAAGTTACGAAAAATTCTTGTTGTCTAAGAAAAACCCGGTTGAGCATTACATAGTAACTGAATTATAACCCAACAGCGTATTATTTTAGTTTATAAGTATGTATGTATATATGTACATATAAACAATTATTTTATGCGCTTTCTGACATTTTCAAACAAAAAAGTACAATTCCAATTCGATACTTAAATACCGTTAATAATAGTGAAGCATTAATTTGAAATTCTAACGGACAAGTCACGTCATACTGAGATAATTGCTATTGAATTAGTAAATAAAATAGACAGCGCGACGAACGAACGAAAACGGGCATCAAAACAAAACTGATAATAGAAAAAATATATTCACAAAAAACCTGCTGCTAGCACAAAACAACAAAAGCATATAAATAACAACAAAAACAAATAAATAAACTGAAAACCGGAAAATTGACAAAACTAACTGACTTTGTTGTTGCAAAGAGTAACGAAATCAAAATAGAAACGTGCCACTAGTGACCAGGCGTGCATGAAGCGCTTGAGAACAGTGCGCGAAAAGTCTAAAGTTTAAATACTATACATACAAGTTGTAAGAAGCTACATATGTTATGTCTACAAAAGGTAAGCTGCGAATGCATACAATAAATGCAAGTTTATAGTTATACATATCTATATAAATATATACATAAGTCTGAGTTTGTATGTATTTGAATGCATACAATTTGTCCATAATTTCGATAGCCACACTTAAGTGATGATCATACTGCCATTAGCAGCACTCACCAGCAGACAGGAGCCCCCTATCGCCGGTAAGCTTACAGCACACACACCTACATATATGTACATGTGCGTACTATATACACACGCTTGCATTTATCGTGATCGTGTGTATTCTACGCTTAATACCGTTTGCATTGCAACAGCAACAGCCAAAGCAATTTAGAACTAGTTTTCAAAAAGTAACGTCTACAGATAGTGTGACTTGTCCGTAGTGCCCGAAGAATATACTTACATATGGAAAAGTACAAGCACAGCAAACGAAGAAGCACAAGTAATAGAGACAAAAAACAAAAATACATAAATAAATAAAAGTCTAACAACAAAAAGCGAGGAAAAAGTGTGGAGAACAAGAAAACGTTGGACACCTGCACAATTTTGAATCACTGCTTAACAAACTAGCAATGACAGTTACAACAACCACGAAACAAACAAAAACAACAGCAATTACAGCGATACAAACTTTATTATTACAACAACGACAGTAGTGTCTGCAAGAAGCAGAAAAACAAGAATAAGAATGAAGTTATCGTAAATTGAGTGCCAGCAATTAAGTATACAAACACATAAATACACATATGTACATATGTATGCCTTTGTAACAAAGTGGACAGATGCGAATATGTACTTATATATGTAGGTCTTAAGTCTAATGCATGTTAACAATATATACATAAGTATGTATGTATACAAACGCCCGTTGTTTTTTTCAACGAAAGAACTTCAAAGCTAGCACTATTTTTTAAACCGCTACTACTCTGCTTTTTAGTGGATTACAGAAAGGACTTTTGTAATATAGTGCCCTATATAATTATCTTAAGGAAATTTTTGGATCAAATTCAAATTTCTTGAGGGCATTTTTATTAACTTCTACTTCTACTACAGTTTCTATATAAGAAACCTGACAAAATTGGATACAATAACAATCAGAGTCATTAATTTTATTCAATATACATATATTTATAACGGGTGATCCAAGTACAGGTACACACGGATGAGGCTCCTTTCTGGATATGTATACAAGCCAAATTGCCGCATTTGGAACGAAGAGCTACCTGGAGAGTTTCAAGAGCTCACATATCATCTAGAAAAAAAAACACAGATTGGTATGGTTTATTGGCCTGTGGAATCATCGCTCCACATTTCTTCAAAAATGATGTTATCGCGCCATGATAACCGACTATTTGATGCCTGAAATTGAAGCTCGTGATTTTGGCGACATTTGGTTTCAACAAGACGGCGCAACTTCCCATACACCACATCAAACAACGGATTTGTTGAGAGAACACTTCGAAAAGCACATAATTTCACGTTTCGAGCCGGTCGATAGGCCACCAAGATCGTATGATATCACACCGTAAGGAAACTTGAAATTACCCTTTATCTACAAATAAATTTGTAGAAATTTTAGTGCTAAGTAATATATTTTGTTTAAATGTAGGAGAAACTTGTGATTCTTGCATTCGAAAGATCTGATGAGTTTCTTCCCAAAGCAACGACTTTCACTGCGGTTGAAAGATTTGGAGAGACATTACCGTTCATATATCTTTAAGATGTATATATGTATGCAAGTTTCGGCACTAAAAGACCAGGCATACTACAGGGTGGGCCAAAAGAAACCAAGAGGTGTAAAAAAAAATTTGACAAATTTGACTTAAAAGTGCCATTGTGTCTCGGGCAGTATGGGCAGTAGCTCCGTCCCGCTGAAACCACATACCAGGTCTGTTTTCAAGAGCAGGACGTAAAAAATTTTCATCATAAAGCGATACCGCTCTCCATTTACGGTTACAGCACTTCCATCTTCATTCTCGAAGAAGTAAGGCCCAGTGACATTTTCAGATGTGATCCCACACCATACTGTACACCTGATGGGGTGTAATTGGCATTGATGAATGCCTCTTGGATTTTGAGAACCCCAGAACCTACAGTTCTGCTTATTAACAAAGCCATTCAAATGAAAATGAGCTTCATCACTCATAATCAAATTTTTAATAAAGTTGATTTCATTTCTGGCCAACTCTTGAAATTTAACTGCAAAATTTAGACGTGGAATCAACGTCTCCATTATAAATTCTCCAAGTGTTGTCTATATAATCTGAAAGAAAAAATAAAATAAAAATTAATTAACGAAAAAGTTATTAAACTTTTACACCCCTTGGTTTCTTTTGGCCCACCCTGTACAAAAAACTACCATAAAAATATATCAATAGCAAAACAAAACAAAAAAAAATTTACAATAAAAAAAAATAAATAAATAAATAAAAAAATAAAATAAGAAAAAAACGTTAACTCTCGCAACTTGGAAGGATCAGAGCCGGGTACTTAAATTTTTATTACACAACTAAGGTAGGAATAAGTTATCGTATACACTTTACTAAAGCTTTATCTTTAAAATAATTCAACCTAATGAAATGAGGAGCATATGCATATATGTATAAAATAAACTCGATAAATGGGGTCTATGAGGAAAACATCAACCAAAGGATGGGAAGTCCCAATTTTATTGTGGACTAATGAATATCATTATATGTTGTACAAGGGATCTGGGATAATTCATGATGCGATACCGCAAATTTTTGGTAGTAAACTATAATTTATAAAATAATATATTCTCATTTCTTACGTTTTGACTGGCATAAACGGGATAAATCTAATCGAAAATTTGGAATTCTTAGAAGATAGATGTGTACTAGAGTATATGTTGATCTAATTTGATCCAGTTTTAGAGTTACGACGTATCATTACCAGAAATATACGATATTTTAATGGTATAAAGTGGAAGCGGATGTTTCAAAATCCGTATATTTAGTACATGGCGACTTCTTCTTGTACTACCCTGATTTCATCCATTACAGGCAAGATAATACGCTGTAGTTAGAGATAGATTCTAATAATTCATTGAATCTTCTTGGATAATTTAACACAAACAATAAGTTTTAGAATCTTAATAACTGATGAATTACTGCTTTAGTCCATTAATAGAATTGGACGATAGATAGCAGGTTGCTCATCAAAACACTGGCAGATCTTCAGCTCGGCTAGCTGGGCATAAGATTTTCGTTAGGAGATTAAGATGATTTTAGAGTTCCGAGAGTCATTTTTGCCGGATATTTGTCACTTTTTAGTTATTTTGAAGAATATCTCCAAACCCAATGAGCTTTGTAATCATAACGTTATTTGACGATATATAATGTGTGCCCAAATAATAAGGTGACATTTGAATTTAAACTGCGAGTGTCGAAGGATTTGGAGAATTATTATTTTTTAGGTTGGTAGTACTGTCAGACACATTTATGTCAAATTTCATGTCAAAATATTCATTAGTGTTTGACATAATGTCGAAATTTGTTGAGCAAAGAATTTGCATTAAATTTTGTTTACTGAATCAATTTTTTGCTGCGGATAAGTTGGGGATGGTGCAGAAAGCCTTTGGTGATGAGGCTATGTTTATAAGTGGTATAGTGTGTTCCAAGCCAGCCGTGAACGTGTCGAAGACGAAGAGCGTCCAGGGCGACCATCAACCTCAACCGACGAAGCTCACGTTCAACAAATCAAAGATTTGGTGTTGAAAAACCATCGATTAACAATTAGAGACCTTGCTGATGAAGTTGGCATATCGAAAGGCTCAGCCAATACCATTTTGAAGGATGTTTGGGCCTCAAGCGTGTCAAATCTCGACTGGTACCGAAAACATTGAATTTTTTGGAAAAAAGGCGTCGCGTTGAAGTGTGTGAAATGATGCTTTCCGACTACCAGGGTGTCATGAAATGCATTATGACTGGCGATGAGACTTAGATCTATGCTTACGACCCCGAAATGACCGATCAATCGAGCGAATATCGTGCCAAAAGAGAGACGAGACCAAAAAAATCGCGCCAAAGTCGCTCAAAAATCAAGGTCATGTTGACTGTTTTCTTCGATTATCGTGGTGTTGTGCATTATGAATTCCTTCCAACTGGTCAAACAGTCAACAAGGAATATTTTATGAACGTTATGCGTCATTTGCGTAACGCTATCCGCCTAAAAAGGCCGGAATTGTGGAAAGACAATTCTTGGTTTTTACACCACGATAATGCACCATCCCATACTGCCCTCGTAATTCGTGATCATTTCGCCAAAATCTTAACCCATATCGTTCCACAACCACCCTATTCACCTGATCTGGCGCCGTGCGACTTCTGGCTGTTCACCAAGCTCAAAAGACCGCTCCGGGGAAACCGTTTTTGTACGATACAAGAGATTCAAGCCGCAGCGAAGACGGAACTGAAGGCCATCCCGGTAAGTGACTACAACCAGTGTTTGGAAGATTGGAAAGTCCGTTGGCATAAGTGTATTGCATCGGAAGGGGATTACTTTGAAGGGGATAAAATTGATTTGGAAGAATAAATAAAGAATTTTCAAAATAAATACAATGTCACCTTATTTTTTGGGCACAGTAGTACTTGTGAAACTCTATCTAAACTGAGAAACACTTTTCCTGAGTCGAGAAGTAAATTATAACTAATTATTATAATCTAATGATATCGCTAAAACAAAAACTGTATGGGAAGTTTCTAAGCTCTTGTTGGAAACTTTTGACATGCTTAATAACGGATTTTTGGTATTCTCAGTTAGATAATGAGGGTAATAATTCAAGATCTTTCCAGGTTCGTAAACAAATTGTTACTTGAATTCTGTCTGATTTGGTTTGGAAAATTTGGACTAGTTTGCTTTAACACTTATCTAACCTTGGCACCATTGTCGTGAGAAGTCAGTTAATCGGAAAGATATTTTAAGGTTAGAATTATCATATATGTAAGAGCTTTTTAAAATATTACTGAAATATATGTACTTCAATACGAACCCAAAATTTTTATTTCTGTTTCTTCGCTCTGTAGAAAGTTAATGAATAGGGTAATATTATAATCCAAAGAATTAAATAAAAACTAAATTAATGTTCAAATTTGAACTAGAAATTACGAGTTAATCTGCATCGCTTCGATACTTACCTAATTACCATTTCGTATATGACTTTTTAATTATTCTAACTGTTGGATTGTCACCATTTTTCAAGCATTACAATCGTTAATCGCTAACTTTCCCACACCTTTGGCAACAACCCCTAAGAAAATCATTATCAGTGAAAAAAAAAATTATCCTCTAATTTATTCCAACTCGTCGCAACTAAATTGCCAACAAAACGTGACAAAGCATTGTTGACGCACTAAATGACATTTTGTTATCAAGATCTGTGATCTTCAAGGATTTCTTTTATTTTTTATTATTCCTTAAATGTGCCTACTCATCTGGCATATCATGGCGAGTGTAATTATAATAAATCCGCCATTACAACGCATACGCCGATGTTATTGCAAGCGGGTGATTCGCAGCGGCTTGCTTTACGCGATCATAATGATTCCAAAGGGGTATATTAGCAAGCCGTGAACTATGCTAAATGGGTATGCAGTAAATTAGAGGGCAATTGTAAGCAACAGCAGGGCGTGATATATACATATACAGATTAGAAGATATTTGACGTAAAGTATCTTGACGCTTAAGGTCTATTACCTAATGGTGCGAAAGAATGCATTGTAACAGGAGTTCCAGAGTGGAAGAAGTAATTGCATATGTATATGTATGTGTGTGTGTTTCAAAAATACTTCATTACATCAAGGACTTACGAATATGTAAAAGATGCAAAAAAGAAATCAGATTACTACTCACTGATCCTGTGCGCTGATTAGATAGCAGAATCTGCAGCGTTTACCTCGAGCAATATGCGAAATATTTAGATGTATTGTACAAGTAGATGATGCATCATGCTGCCAACATTTGGTATTCAAAACCCCTGCTAATGACATGACAACGTAGAGGGGATCTCATAGCTAGCAGAAAGCAGCGCTTACAATGATCTAGCACTTTATAGTGCAAACGACAACGAACCAAACGCAGGCGTGAGTGTGTGCGCATGAGTAAGTGATCGTTAAGCCGTTCAAATGTTAATCACCTTCTTGTAGTGCTGCCATTACTCGCCCCTTTCAACACAACTTTTTATTGTTTCGCATGCAGACGCGAAATGTTTATATATACATAACTGGCGCATTGAACCCTTCATCGCCTACTTTTACAACTATTCTTTATATGTGTGCTCCTCTTCTGCCTCTGTGGCTGCTCTTCAGCGCGCATCTAGCGCTAGATCGCTGCTGGTTGACACTCGCTTTCAGTGAGCCACCATATGGACTTATACTTTATTCAAGCTTACTTGCAGTCACTTTATTGTCAATTTTATTATTCAAAACCATTTTTTTCACCATTATATGACACTCGCACCTCTCGTTATTTATTTATTGTCATCGTTGTTGTTGTTGTTGCTATAAAACTATTTTGTGTTTCTTTATTACTAATATGCATATTTATGGGCGTATGCGCGCAATCAAGAACACATAAATCGTTTTTATAGCTTATATACAGCTCATTTCGGTTGACAGAGCGCGTCTAAGTAGACAAGGAGGTGAACAAAAATTAAAAACAAAAAGAATTAAACAAAATAAAAAAACTAAAAAAAAAGATAAAAAAACGAAGCTGTAATACCTTTTACAGTTGCACTTCTTACCGCACAAAAGGGTATAAAAAGACCTTTGTATTGATCTTATTTGATCTCTTTGAATGGCAACTATATATCTACTAAAGTGGTCCGATTTAATAAATATAGTCGACGATTGTATCGTTGTTTTAAACAATATTTCAAGCCATAATTTGTAAATATATCTTGTTGACTAAAAAAGTATTCCATGCAATGATATGATTTTGATCAGCCAGTTGTGATGACCATATGCTATATTAATGTGATCTCATATCTTCGTAGATTGCATTACTGCCCAAAGTAATGATTCGTGCCGAGAATCGTCAAAGGAAACAATTTTCCATACAAGTCCTTTATTTTCAGCGGTCAGTTTGTTAGACAACTATATTCTACAGCAGTCCAAGATGGATGTTTTCATGTGATTTCTTCAACTTCGGCTTACCTTTGCTACGATATCGATCATAAGCATAGATACAAGGCTGATTGAGAATAATAAAATTTCGTTTTTCGAAAAAATTTAGTGATTTTCGAACCAATCGTGCTTTCACTTTACTTAGACCCAAATGATCATTTAAAATGGTTTTCACTGATCCTTCCGATATTCCAACGATGCTAGTAAGATCTCTGACTATTTTTATTGACAGGTACATCATCAGTTGACGTTGATGGCCGTTCTGGATGTGGTTTATAGGCAACACTTTCTCGACTCTCTTTGACTAATTTGTACGAGTCGAAAAGACTTGCTCACGACACAAAATTATCATCGAAGGCCTTCGCCACTAAACTGGAGTATATTTTTACCCGACATTTAGCACAGATCTCTAGCAGTCGTATCAACCTAAAAAAAATACTTTTTGCGCGAAATTCAAATTAAATTTTAATCTTTTGGGCCACAGAAGGTGTCATACATACATATATATTTGTTATAGGGTCCCCGCCGTGTCCCTCTGGATATTACAAACTTCGTAGCAAACTTAATATAACCTGTACAGGGTATAAATATCTAAAAATTAAAAAGAAATATTGATAGACTCGCATGATTCTACTGGCTGACAGCAAAAAAATGTCGCCTAGGCTGCGCTATAAAATGCAAATTACCATTCAATCGCAATGAGCATGCGCTTTTATTTAAGCAGACACATTTTTTATTATTTTTTTTTTTTTCGTCTTCAGCTTGCAAGCAGTCTGGCTTCTTCAGCCGTCAACGCGCAGATCTGACTACCCCTAGTGTTCGCACTTGAGCGCTGCTTGCTGGCAACTTGATTTAAATGCAATTAACATGTACGCCATTTAAGATTTATTACCTTCCGCTGCACTCTTATATCCTCATATATGTATATACTTACAAATATATTTTTTTTATTCCTGCATAAATTTATTTAAAAAGTTAACAAGAACACGTACTCACCCCACAGCTGGTTATTTTGCTATCTTTCACCTACTATATATGCACACAGTTCTTCCACTTCCAGGTATCATTATCGCACCGTTTGTTAGGTGTAAAAGATATCTGCTCATTTCAGTTACTCCTATTGCGTTTCTCCTCATACTTCACTGTCTCTACTGTGTCGTTTACTAACTGTTTGTTTACAATATTTATCATCCATCATTTCAAATGCGCTTTGCATGTGATTATCTGCTTGCCTCCGCTGTCAAAAGAGATTTCTTAAACCTTTGCTACTAAGTATACATAAGTACCCGCATAGAAAATCTATAAGTACCCATAGGTATATTGATTTAGCTGTTGCCATAACTAAGTTGCTCGCTACCGGTCTTTAGCGCAAATATATAATGCTTATTTATACACAAATACACACATGGCTACTTAGGTTTACAAATATTTACTATACCTTGCAGATAAGTGATTATCTCTCAGCTAACAGTTGCTTGACCATTATCTGATATTATTTGTATCGATCGTAACGAGGTGTGTGTGATTATTTACTCTATATTTGTCTCAAAATATGAATTTATGTTCTATGTTCTGTCTTTTATTTATATAATAATTTTTGCTAAATATTTATACCTACCTGTGACCATGCTAGCAAGGCTGAAGTAAATACATTATTCATTTGAAAACCCAGAATTATTATCTCGTATTACCAATATGTGCCATTACGCTATATGTTACTTACATAAACTACTGTGATCACATTGAACGGTTAATTTTTAATTTATACTTCGCGTGTTTCTCGAATCGGTAAATATTTTTTCCTGTAAGTTGGTAGTACTGAAGAAGTGCGATAATGCACCATCTCACACTGCATTGGTTATTTGTGATCATCTCGCCACATTTTCAACCAATATCGTGCCACAACCACCGTATTCGTTTGATTTACCTTCATGTAACTCCTGGCTATTCAGCAAATTCACATGACCACTCCGAGGACACCGTTTTGACTCAATTGAGGAGATTAAAGCTGAATCGAAGAAGGCTCTGATAGCTATCACGATGAAGAATTTTTCCAAGTACTATGATGACTGGAAAAATTGTTGGCCTAAATGTATTGCAGCGGGAGGGGATTGCTTTGAAGGAAATGAAATGAACCAAATTCACCTTTTAATTTGATCACAATAGAGGTAGTAGTAGAGATAACTCAATTTAACAACTCACAGCGGCCACATTTGTTTATGGATTTGTGTCAAATTTTGTCGGTGTGTTCACTAAGACCTGCCATTTCAGCATCCCAGGTTTAACTTTGGTACAAGGCATAGGTATTTTCCAAGAAGTTTACGCAAATTCACGTTTAAAAAAAATGTTGTAAAATTATTTTCTTAGATGGAGCCCATTTCTGAATTGACGGGGATCCTGCTTTAGAAGCTTCAAAAAAACGGATTCTTTTTTTGCTGAAATCTCTTAAAAAATTATCTAAGAATATGTCCCTAAAGTTATAGGTGGGAATTCGAAATATTGTCGAAGCTGAAAGGGAAATAGTGACTAGCGTCTAGCAGATATATGAGCGCTTGGGAAGAAAATAAAAATTGCTTCTCAAAGGTAGAATATAAAAGATTTCGTATCAAAAAATTTTTTCGGATGATGTTTAAACATATAACTATATACCCTAGAAATTTCATTTTTATTCAATAATTTCTTTCCCTCACAAAAAAATCCTCAAAAAATCGATATTTTGAAGCCTCTAAAGCAGGCTCCCCCTTAATGGCTTCGACAACAAACTGAATTGTCGCTACTGAGTCAAATCATCATGTGGTTCATTAAACGCACTTGCATCCTTAAAAATTCACCGTTTGGTGCAGATTGTGATATAGCGGCATCATCAACACTTATTTCTTCCAAAATGAGGCAGTAAACGACATTACCTTCAGAAGCGAGCTGTATAACACGATGACTTTTTCCTCAGAATTTGATTAAATCTACGAGTGTGGTCTTCATTTTCAACAAGATGTGTGCATCGATACTGCTTACAAAGTTTGGCGGCTCGTTAATTTCGAGAAACAGTCCAGCCAAATGACCGCCTCTAATGCCTCTAGATCACTTGTTCTGGGGTTATGTTTAATCAAAGGTTCACACCAATTAATTAGCAATACTCAAGGACCTCGAAGACAACATTCAACGCATTATAGCCGAAATTCCAACCCAATTGCTGCACCGGGTCATCGAAACTTGGCGTAAATGGGAATGTGGAAACTTAAAAAAAATACTTGTACACCAAATTTTCTTTTATCTCAACTCTATACTATTGGTGTCTATAGAACAAAATGCTATTTCAGATTAGAAAATTTGTTGGCCAACTCGTAAGGACTAGTTACAAACAAATTACAAATTTTGAGGGTAGAAAAATTTAAGTTCATAGTTTGCTAAAAAAATTATTTAGAGTTCTATCGTTAACACTCCTCAGTAGGTGAGGTAAAGAACTTATCGGCGCTCGATGAACCCAAAACCTTATACTTGATTTTTTTGAATTATCTTTTCCTTACTACGTATATTTAATTGATTTGAGCAAATTTTAAGAACGAAATATCTTGTTGAGAACGGAGTATTAATTCGAGGTCTGAAAGCGGCGCTCGGTAGATTAATTGAAAACAACTCACGAAGAATTAAAGCAGTATGCGACGGTACATTATCGTGATACAAAAGCTAAGAGTTGTCGGCCCATAACATCGGCCGCTGTCTACAAATAGATTCGCGCAAACGCCGCCTTATACTCAAATAGTATTCCTTGTAGACAGTTTGGCCGGTCACCACACCTCAATAATCGAAGAAAATTGTCAACATAGCCTTAATTTTTCGATCAGCTTTGAAGTAGTTTTTGGGCTTCAACTCACCTTTTATTTCGACGAATGGATTTTCGCACGAAATTTAAACTAAAAAGTCTGACTATATTTTGCCCACAGTATACGTATATACTTACCCAGTCACAGTTGCCACATTTTCACATTTTTATTTACTTCTTTATAGTTCAATCTATCACTTGCTGCCAACAATTTCTTGCTTGGAAAACAAACTGTTCAATTAGTGACGGAAGCGTCACTACCACAGCTGCAATAAATTAATACTCAATCGATTATTTTGCAAAAATTATATGTTTACTCAAAGCCAAGCGACAGCTTACACTCCACTATCCTTAAAGTTCATATACAACAAAGTAGTAGAGTATAATCTACGTAGTTTAGTTCTTATATAAGTGGAATTGATAAGCGTTTATTAGCGGCACTAATAAATGAGATTCTTCTCGGCTTGGCTCTACTAACTTACACAGCTATATATTATCTTCACTGTATATGAAAAAACAAAAATAATTTATTAGACTACAGTTACTCTAACAGCCATTTATTGTAATTAGTGGGCGTGCTTCACTGGCGTTTAACTCGCTGCATGGATACAAAGTAACAAAGTAGAGCAGGAGTAATCGTTCGTGTAATGTACCAGGTTGACCATACACATATACAAAAGCAAAAACTATTCACGTGAATAGTGGGATATCGAAACAGTTTTTCTTTCGGGAAATAGACGCTTTTATAGTGGAAGCATAATGTTTAGCTTCTCTATCATTTGAACATATGTACGTTAAGTAGTACTATATTAAGAATATATTAAGACCTTATTTTCCAATTTAAGCAGTTTATTGGCAAAACGTCTTATATTAAAGTATCTCAACTAAATTATGAACTCTTCTATTAGAAAAATTATTTTTGTATTTTTTTTTTTAAGAATTTATCCCTAATATAACTTCTGACAACTTTTAGGTTTTTTGGCAAGTAAATTTATGGTGAAAGAGTTAAGGTGAGAGATGCAGCATTGATTGCATTTGCTACATATCCATCATATTAAAACATGACTACAAAATAGAAATTGAATGCAGTATATAATGGGTTGTCAAAAAAGTCTTGCGGTACTTTTATTGAATCAATTCGTATCAGAAAAAGAATGATAAAAAACAAACAGGACCTAAAAAACGCACTACTAGAGGAATGGGATCTTATTTCAACAGACTATACAAAAAAATTTTTTATTCAATGAAAAACCGATTAAACGCTGTTCTGCAAAGCCGAGGTGGTCCCACTAAATATTGTATTAAATATTATTATTACTCTTTTTTTTGTTGAAAATACGTTTTGGTCAGGAGTATGTAGACTTTTCTGTGTTTTGAAAACAATTTTATGAAATATTTTTAATAAATATAGAAAAATTAAAAAAAATTTGTCAAAATATCTTGTTGCTCTTAATAAGAGTTCGTTTGGTATGTATTTTGTTTTTCCATTGTGCATAGACGACTCAGAATTGCAATTTTCGGGTGGGTATGTAGAATTTATTGTGTGACTGTATCTTAACTAAATTATGAACTCTTCTATTAGAAAAATTATTTTTGTATTTTTTTTTAAGGAATTTATCCTCAATATAACTTCTGACAACTTTTAGGTTTTTTGGCAAGTAAATTTATGGTGAAAAAATAAAGTGAGAGATGCAGCATTGATTGCATTTGCTACATATCCATCATACCCAGTGACATTAAAACATGAGTATAAAATAGAAATCGAATGTAGTATGTGTAATCTCTGGTCTTCTTTGGGTCAAATAAATTAACAAAAAGTTGGTGTTCTTTGGTTAGGAGTGACAAAGTAGTTCCATCACAGCTAAAAAGTACTGCATTCTAGTTTGTCAATCTAAAATATATTCCAAAACCCTCATTAAGGAAGTGAATTTTAGTTCATTTTTCATTTTTAAAAATACATACCTTATCTCGCATAAGAAGTCCTTTAATGACCATCAGTTGTTACGGGTGTTAAATTCGGATCAATAGGCCACGCTGGCGAAGAGTAGTAGCCCATGAATCAATTAACATAGTTAAAGAAGTATCTCTTGGATATGGATTGGTATCATGACGATAAACGATAATTATAGTTCAGTGGTTGAGCTCAGCAATATTAAAAATAATACCCCTCAAGATGAAACAGATGCCATATGAGAACGTGACCTTATCATATAGGCATATGTGGTACCTACTTGCTATAGTGGACCGACCGAAAGATTTTCGAAGATTATACCGTTGCGATGGACAATAATCTTTGCCATATTTTGTGAAGATATCTTGAAAAAATAAAGAAGTATTCCATACAAATGGTTGATTTTGATCGTTCCGTTTGTATGGCATATATCGCTTATATACAGTCATAAGGACATGACCAAATCGAATAAACTAGTCATGTTGATCATTTATACATATATATCCTTTATAAAGTCCCCGACGTTTCCTTCTAGATTTTGAAATATAGATTGGAACCCTGGAACAATATAGACATCGTCAAAGTATGTCTTATAAAGGCAAAAGTAGTAGTGGATTACGGATTCTATGGGAGAAGGTATCTTTCCAATAATGATCTAATTGAACAGAATTTATGACCCTTTAGTTGCCACTTTCGGAAAGCGTATCGAGAAGTAGAAAGAGTAAACGATTTGCGGAAAAAAACAGAGTCGTAAGCTGTTTTACTATATTGAGGGGTAACTAGTAGAATGATATTTTATTTTTAAAACAACCAACACCATCTTCCTCCGCAATTTTAACGTTATGTTCTCCTATGTATCGTTATTTAGATGGTTTCACTGATGGTATCTATTTTTTCAAGCTAATAAATTCGATTTCATATGATACTAGTTACCTCTTTGTTCAATATTTCTTTATGAACATTAGATTATCTTAATGTGAGAATAATAAAGATATCATAAACAAAACATTTCGCATTTTTAACGACAACCTAATTACAAATAATTATTTTCCATTGTGCGCCCTTTGGCAAAATTACCCAACTAAAATTCCACCTCGGCTCATTAACTTTCGGCAGGCGCCTGCATATTTTATTGACTCACTGTGCTAATTAAGCTTACGCGAGGCATTTCCTAAAATGGCTGCAATTGCTTTGTGCTCCAATACTCCAGTTGCTGGGTAGTTCATTAAATCCTTATTTTTCGCTTTGCATATTAACAGCTTCGGCACCTTCTTTTTGTTCCCTTTGTCATTTATGGGCATTACATACCTTGTAAGTTTATCTGGGCTAATTTCAATTTTGATTGTTAAATTGCGCTTTTTGCGAAACTACAATATGATTTCCAGTTAAAATGCAATTTCGACTTCCTTTCCATGCGAAATGCGGAACGACAGTTGGCGGTGGCACATTCGTCAACTGAACTGTGGAAAAAATGTTGTATTTATTACACAGTGGTACGCTAAAGTGTCGCTTATTACCGTAGACCTTAATTACCCTGTGTGGTTTACAACGAATCGCAGGAAAAAGAGGCAATAATCCGTCGACCATGTGTCCATTTCGTTACGCATCGACGCATCAGCAGGCGATCTGCTGCACATTTTTAGACGGTTGGTTGGCCTGGATGGCTCGCTCATGGTTGGCAGGAGTGCTGTAGGCGCGAAGATGACTGCGCTATTGTTGGCAGACTCATATTCATACCTAAATATGTAAGTTTATATAATGATGTGTACAAATATATGTACACACATATATATATATTTATATATATATATATATGCATAGCTTTGCCTTCTTTGTTTTGGATACGCACCTTCACTTAACTGATGTCCCTCGTTTACCGGGGCTACATGCGACCTTTCTCCGGATAGTCCCGTTCTCATGAAAGCCGGGTTTAAGTAACCTCGAGTAACTTCAGAAATGTTTTCTGCCGCTATCTCAAGAACCTGGACTCGAATTTATCTAAGATCACAAAAATCTCAATTTCATCTACCTCCAGAGCCCCAAGAATATTCTTTAACGCTAAATTTTACTAATCCCTAAGCTATCTACAGATCCCCAAGGCCATTTTTTGGAGCTAAGTTCTACCAATATGCTATTATTGTTGTATATGGAAAGAGTGATAGATGAAATTTCACATAAATTTCGATTTATATCTCTATATAACTTCCTTCTAAATCGATATACTATATGTACTTGATTCAGCTATTCTCCTACTTCATTAATCCGTTTGAAAAATATGTATTATGTATACTAAAGGTTTTCCAAATATACCCCGTAATAATCTTAATCTCATTTACCTCAAATCAAAAACAAAATCGAAAGTCGTACAAAGCCAAATGTGGAAAAATGGGGATGAGATGACAGTTCAACATCCTGGTAGAGATATCTAGTATCGTTTTATTCTACTCAATGTATATCACATCTTATGAATCCCAAAAGTTATGGTAGTCATCAGCCCTTTCATGGTAACCGATAGGACATACTCCGCCTTCTTCGGTGTTAAATTTATGTATGTTCGCTTGTGAATTCTACTGGTTATTAGATGCCGATGTTTCGGGCTTTTCTTAAACAGCGTCAAATTCTGTTCAAATGAACGAACTGTATCGCCGACGCTTTTTTCATCTCCAATATTTCATACAGCATATGACCCAGCCGATGTTTTCAGTTGATCTCAGCTGTTTCACACACTTTAGTTGGTGATTCGTCAACACGAAATCATAAAGTTTGTCACGTTATCCTCCGTGGTAGCCGTCTTCGGGCACCTGGGCCAAAGCCCATCATCATAAATCAACCAGTCATCAATATTACCATTTCGAGCTCTAGAATATGTGTTCGAACTAACATTGCAAAAGTGAGTACGTATAAGGCATATCCATTATAGTGTCTGGCTACCAAGTTATCTGTGTGGACGAGCCACTCTACCTCATTTGAGAAAATAATGGACCTTGTCCAACTCTCTCCTATAATAAAACCGAAACGTGACCATAAAGATCTTTTTTATTAGAGGATTAAATCACTATTGATCCTCTGGAAGCTCGAAAAATTTTATTATCAAACAAAATATATGCACATTATATAATTAATCATAGCGTCCCTCATATAAAAATTAGCATATATCCTTATCAAGATTTTGGTTATTTTAAGCTATTTTTTATGGTACGATAATGACTGATTCATAGTTTGCTGGAACATACTTATGTTAATGAGGCAAATATATATATTGTATATATTTGTAGCTAAAAATTGCTCAAACCTTCATTACTTGGCATTGGCATTTGCAATTGGTCCCGCTACAAACTTGCATACTATTATGATGACTAATAGTAAGAAAAAGCATAGTTGTGACTTAGATGGTAGTGAAAAAACAGTGGAGGAGAAGAAAGTACATGATAAGGGTGGCCAAAGATAAAAAATGTGAATAAAATTCATCTTCTTTGTTTTTTTTTGATTTTTAATTGAGAGTGTTTTTTTTACGTGGCGGGTCCCAAACCCAGCGCACAACCCTAAGTAGGGAATATTTCGCCTTCTCACTTTAGCTCGCCTTCAAACGGATGTTCTTAGGCTACCCAGAGGATACTTGGTCAAAGACCGGTAGTCGTGAGCTACTTGAGTCATATGCAAAAGAATCGTTTCTGGCCACTCCCAAGTGAATCGCGATCAGAGAACTTTCCTCACTTGCGTGAACTTCTACACAAGACTCCATCCTCAGTGAATAAAATTACATATATAATTAAATTATATAAATAATAAAAGAAGTTAGAAAACCTATAATTAAATATGAAGCCTGATTAAATGTAATTACTGAATATATTTTCCAAAATTTTCTTGTTTTAATTTATTTGAATATAACCTCCTTTAATTCATTTCGCCACCGTCACTGCCCTCTTTTGGTTACGCTCCTCTTCATTTGCTTACTTTTCCTCATTTGCTTTACTGAGTGAACAGTCTGCAATTGAATATCTGCAGCATTAGTCATTCGCATAGACCTTTCTACTTAGTTATCTGACGCTCGTAAAATTAACTGTTTAACCATATGCATTCGCACATCTCACATGGATGTTTGATCACCTTAGCAACGAAGTGGGTAGCAGATTGTGCGAAACACAAGCGGTTCAGTCTGAAAGCGACAGAAGTTTGGCGCTTAAGTTTTTTGTGTGATGATTAGTTTCAATCAAATGCGGTTAACTGCATGATAAAGTCTGAAGATATCAGAAGAGAAGGTCTACAGTTTAGTCAATAAGTAGTAATAATTTTTTGTTATACAATAGTAAAAGAGCTGAACTATATTGAACTTATTTTCATATTTAATTCCGGAGCATTATTTGATATAAGCGAAAACGATGAGCAAAGAATATTCCGATCGACCGATATAGAAACAATTTTATGATTTATTTCAGAGCTTCCCACAGGCCACTTAAGAACAGTTTTGAACTTAATACGCAACCTAGTTTTCGATTATTTTCTATAGAAAACAACTTCATGATTGCTCAGGAATATTTAGAAGTAGAACGATTTAATTTTAAGATGTGTTTGGAACTATACAAAATTATGTTTCGATTATTTTGGAGCTAGTGAAAGCTAATTTCCAGATTATTTCTGAATTGAATTAGCAAGAAATGGAAAAATAACCAAATTCAATTTGGAAATAATAAGAAATAAATACAAGATAAGTTAGGTATTTTTAGTTCTGAGTTTGTTTGAAATTTGTGAGCAACAATTTCAAGATAAATACGATATTTTTTTGAATACAGTAACAGACTATTTCAATATGGAGTCCATCTCAATTTAAAAATTACTTAGAAATTATTTTATGACTACCGATTTGAATAGATACACAGAAGTAAAGATTGATCCGCAGAGCGGGCTAGTACCTCGGCTAGCTCATTGCCGACTATCCCTTTATGCACCAGTACCCAGATTAGGTGTACCCGATTGGCCACTGATAGGCGGTCCAGCCTTCTTGTACACTCCTCTACTAAAACCGATTAAACTTCATACGCTGACGTCGCCTTTAGCGCCGCTTGACTGTCGCTAAGTATGGCAATACACTGGTCGTTAAGATTTTGCAAAGACTTCTGCTCGAAAATTGCTCGGAAAACGTCCCATTGGTATGGATTGCTTGGTATGTGGTCCCGCAACGCCTGCTCCAATGCCTTTCGGTTTTTTCGAGCCATCAGTGTACCACTGAATAGTGCTGCCTCTCAGTCGTATATCGTCGTGCGTGCTTATCCTAGGGCTTTCATTTGTTGAGACGACGTTATTTTCTTTTTGCTGAATCCCTCTACTGCCATCAGCATAGTATGTTTCGCTCTAGCATGACTACAAGTGCTGCAGTGCAGACGATGTGGATAATTTAGAACAATTTCTGGAGTATTTTGGAACTATTGAGAAACATTCTGGAGCTTGTTCGGCATGGCTAATAACAATCTAAGAACTCAGACCACTTTTGATAGAACGACGGAATGAAATCTAGTATTCTCAAATACTATATACACAATATTATTATAAAAATGTAAAAAATCAAGTTCTAAGTACTTGATCTAGTTTTTGAAATAAAAATCCTGTAAAAGTATTTTTAAACCCTAAACAGGATATTTTAAAGATCGCCACGAAACATATCAAATACAAAAACGAAAAAACGAAATACGAAATGTCAGAGACACAAACATACTATTATAAAAATTCTGACCGTGATGAGTATGTCAATTTAGCCATGTCCGTCGGACTGTCCGACTACCTGTATATAAGCGAACTAAGGTCTCAGTATTTGAGATGTCAAACTGAAATTTTGTATACATTGTTTTCTTCTCAAGAGGCTGCTCATTTGTCGGAGCCGCCGATATCGGATTACTATAAAATATAGCTTCCATGCAAATCGATCCATCCATATCTACTACTTGTAAGAAATAATTGTTTATTTGATGAGACATCTTCAAGAAATGTGACACAGGTGATTGTATAAGACAACGCTGCAATCTGCGGCCATATTGTTCACATCGGATCACTATAGCATTAGCTATCGAACAAACTGACTAAACAAAATAACAAAAATATTTTTGTGGACACTTTTTTGCTATTAGAAATCCATCTGTGAAATATATTATAGCTTCAGTGCAGTCGTGGCTTGCGTGACAACACCTTGGTCAAAAGAGCGCCTACTAAATTAAACTGACTGAACCGTTCCTGCTTACAAGTTTCTACAAATGCCCATTTACGATTGCATATTTTGAAGTAGCCGTCAGCGCTTTGATGCCTACAACACTCATTCTGCCAACATACATACATGCATACATGAATATTAAGTAATATTTACATGCACATAAAATCATGTTTGCTTACATTTCTGCAGCAGTGTGTAAGCTGCTTGGCATGCCTCTGAATGTGTTTATGTGTATCCCTAAAAGAGATTAAATTACATTCTTCTGCGGTGATCCGTTGTAAAGTGAACAACTGATTATCGCCATGCTTAACTTTATTACTGTAACTTTGGTCAACAACAACAATAGCAACAAAAGGCAGTTTTTAAATGCTTATAAGTGCTAGGTAAGTTCATGCTCTTTGCATGTATGATTAGTTGTGCGTTTTTGTATGTGTTTACTAGTGTACGTGTTTATGTGTGTGATTGGATGCGTAAGTGTATTACCATTTGTTGCGCACTGATGTATGACGAACCTGTTGAATTTTCGCTTATTAATGCGATTTGCGCCACAGCAAGCCATCATATTTTGAAGTATGCACACAAAAAATTGAGTCATATTTGTTATTATTGTTGTTATATTATTGCTCTTGTACGAAAAATATTCATACATATATATGTACCTACATATGTATGTATGTAGGTAAGTTTTCTTTTGTTTAACTTTTCTGCTGCTGTTGTCGCTTTACAACCGCAACAAATCGGCATGAGTCATTTGTCCATCAGCAACTGCTGCCGCAGACCCTTGCTGCTGGTCCGTGCCACAAATATACATACACACGTACGTACATATGTACATCAATGTTTAAAAAAGCTCTTACTGCTCACCTATTCAAGTTGTTACGCTTCTTTATGCTTTAATGAATATTTTTAACTGAATTGGTGAACAGTTGTTAAAAGAAATTATGAAAAAACTAGTTTTATATTTGGCAAAAAATGTGTCAATGGGTCAAGTGTAAATAATTTTATATTAATCCGTAAACATAAAAATGGAAATACATACTATACATGAATATATGTATGTACAAGTATTCACATTTCGGCTAAATAATTACATGCTAAATAAAAGAAAATAAGTGTAACATAAGATAAATATTGACTTCGTTGTCGAGTGAGTTACCAACAAAGTCTTTAACATAAATAAAAACACGAAAAACCGTTGATTTCGGTTTCACCGAAGCTATAATGTTCTCGACAAACTTAGTTTGATCGGTCAATTTGTTTGGCAGCTACGATATATGCTGTAGTGATCAGATCTGGAATATTGTCAAATCCGAATTACGCAAAGAGATCTTGTAAATAAAAATTATTCCAAACAACTACTTGGTTTTATTGCATTATTGTCTTTGGTTACAACAGGATTTCTTGAAATTAAAAAGTTTTCCATTCAAGCATTTAATTCCGATTTTCCAGTTTGTATAACAGCCTTGTACTATACTAGTCCCGTAGCATATTGGTGAAAGAAGAGCATGGTCAAAATTTCAGATCGATATCTAAAAACTGAGAGAAAAATTCGCGTATAATCAGACGGACAGACATACAAGATAACGTCCAGGACGACCATCAATGTCAACTGGTGATCAACACGTCAATAAAGTAAAGGAATTGTTGCTTGAGAATCGACGATTGACAGTCAGAAAACTTACTGAAATTATTGGAAAATCGGGAACCATTTTATAAAAATATTTGGGCCTAAAAATAATAAAAGCATGTTTAGTTCCACCATCATTCAATTTTTTCGATAAGCAACGTCCACTTAGCGTCCAATTAGTCTATGAAACAATGCTTTCCGAATACCAGGATGTCACGAAACGTCTCATTACCGGCGACGAGTCTTGGATCTATGTACAAGGTGCGTTTCAAAGTAAACAGAACTTTAGAAAAAAATAGAACAAATGTTTTTTCGATAAAATCAATTTATTTTATTCAAAATAGTCTCCTTCTGCTTCAATATCTAGATTTTTACACGGTCCAAAAGCATGTCGAACGAGTGTTCTAGCTCGTTGGCCGGTAAGGCCGCCAGTATGCCGGTGCAAGCCTTTTGAATGGCCTCTACGTTTGCATAACGCTTCCTTTTCATGGGCAAATGCATTTTTCCGAAAAGAAAGAAGTCGCACGATGCATATCAGGTGAATACGGGGAGTGGTTTACGGTAAAAATGTGATTTTTGGTCAAATAATCACAATAATATTCTTCGAATGTTGGATTTTGAGCAATTTTTTGTCGTCAGTTACTTGGAGCAGAACAAACAGTACACACACCTTTCGTAAGCCCAAATGTTCGGTCAAAATGCGATAAATCGATGTCTTGGAGATGTTCAGTTTCATTTCCATGAATTTTAATGATTGTTTCGATGAATTCACACACAGTTTCGATGGATGTTTTGGGTGTTACAAACTTCTTTGCTGTTCACGGTCCATACACGAAAAGTCATCACCAACTAAAAAAAATATGGATAAAAAGAAGCTCTGAATCAGGTGAAATGTTCGCCTTTTCATTCAATATTTTTTTAAAATTTCATAAGTATCTATTCATATAAACTAATCTCATAGAAATTATAGACACCATTGGCAAATGCCTAGAATAGACGATTTTCACACTCTTGAAGCAAATTTTTCACAAAGAGGTAAAAATAACGTGGGGAAAATTCTGGACTATATGATTGTTATATAAGAACCTCCTAACCAAGACTCCGGCGATTCTAGCAAGTAACTACCGAGAGTGTGTGGCCCGGCGATATCCTGCTAGATCACAATTTCCCTTCGATTGGCCAATAGTTGTCCCCGGTCATCATGGCTAACTGTCGAATCAGTCTACCTTATTCTCCAGATTTGAACAAAACATATACAGCTGTTGCTGAGAGTGTACACGAAGAACGAAGATAGTCGATTCGGCGTCGTTTGTGCAAGAACTGAAGTCGCTCGACCTTTGCAAGCGACATACTTTCGCTTTGTGGACCCTTGAAAAGTTCCAAGAAGATTCGACGTTTATTAGGCAAACCTTGTTAAGAAATCAGGCCCATTTTTAGCTCAATGGGTATGTATACAAGTAAAATTCCGCTGTTGGAAGTTCAAGAGCTACCATTTTATCCAGACAATACAACGATTTGGTGTGGTTTGTTCTTCGGAGGAGTTCTCTGTGAATGAGATTATTCCTTATAATTTAAACTCACTTAAATTTTTAGTTACCCTGTGTGTATTTAGAACTGTGTACTAATAGATCATTGTATTTGGAAATCACAGACTCAAGCGCGGACGGTAATGCTTAATAGAACATACTTCTGTGTGTGTAAGTTTTCGAGGAAACTGGATGAAAAACTGTCAACAAACTGTTTCAACTTTTTTTGGAACTGAATAACCTGAAAAAATGTACATCAATATCAGTGACAGTATGTGCTGAGGAAATACGAACAAGAGAACACTTCAAGATAAATACCGTACACCGTCATTCAAAATTTATAACGATGCAAATCGTTTAATCATGCATAAAAACTCATTCAATTAAAGCAGATCAAAATTAAAACACCTTCATCCTTCACATTCGCGCTTCTCAACTGAGCTGTGTCATAAATTTCATTGCACTAGCGGTAAAAGAGAAAAACAACTTTTATTCCTTTTTAATAAAACACACATCAATGCTGCCGCCGTAAAAGGATTTAAAGGCGTTGAATAAGAAATTCGTAGAATTTTCTTCACGCGCGTCAACACAAAGCAATCACTTTGTCGGTGGTCCAACAAACAGACCGACCAACGAGATTTATACAAAATACAGTACAAAACTGCGTTTACAAAAAAGAACAAGGAACGGTAGCGAAAAAAATAACAAATATTTAACACTTAACCACACTTTGATTTGACCCAATTCGTTGGCTGTGTGTTTGTCATGACTTAAGTTCTACCAACGTCACCATCATCAGTGGCTTACAGCCGCTTGCTCAGTGCACGCTGCACTTGTGTAAATATGGAATGACTCAAAAAATAGTAAAACGTAAAATGAAAGTAAACAATAAAGAGGAGTTGCGGTGATAATACTATTGATAGGTGCGCTAGTATATAAACAAACAAAATTATCACCCGCAGTGACCGATCAAACATTACGGACTGATCAAATAAAGTAGTTCAAATATTTTTGATTAAAGCGCATGACAGCGTTCTAGAGCATTATTTCTGTCATATGCACTCATATGTATATTTGTAGAGACATTATGGCAACACCTGTCTTTTAGAGGAATCCAACTTTTCTCATTCGTATAACACAGCTTTGTGGTAAAACGTGTAGTAGTTATGCTGGAATGGGGGTTTATGAAAATTATATGGGTTAAGCAAAGTTAATGCAGGTTCTTAGCAGATCTAAAAAAATTCTTGGATATAAATCATATTGCTGAGAAATCTGGTATACAATATGATATAGTATTTGACTCTAGATTACCGACATATGTATCTGAGATGAATGAGTCTATTTTCTCGTCATCTTAAAACTTTTGAGATAGAACCTCGTATAAGAAATTTTAAATCAGAGAAAGAAAGGAATGAACTTTGTTCGAATAAAATATAATCTCATTCAATTATTACGAAATATTTTATGCGAAAATTTTGCAAAATTTCAAATAAAAGACTCCGGAAACACATATGTGCATACGAGGTTTGACAATTAAGTAATGAGACTGATTTTATTGCCGCGCTTCTGGTAAACCTGTGACCTTGATATTCCCTTTCTCGTTTTTCGGCATCCTTCCCCTCTCCTTTGATATACTATATGTACCATCGCTCTAGCTTGTTTAGTTCGCCTGCCAAAGCTCACAATGGTTGTCTCCGCGCGCCCTCCGCCCGAAAAAAGCTCGAATGAGCAAATCGAAGGTGAAAACGATGATTATTGCCTTTTTTGATAGCCGTGGAATCGTCTACAAAGAATTCGTTCCACCGGGGAAAACAGTGAATCAAGTCTACTATTGCCACGTACTCGAAAGATTGGATCCTTCATCACAACAACGCGCCGTGCCACACCGCCCTCAGTATTTGGCCTCTAAAGGGATCGCCGTATTGCAACAGCCACCTTATTCGCCCAAAATGTCACCCTGTGACTTTTTTTTGTTTCCTAAAACAAAATCGGTGGTCAAAGGAACCCATTTTGGGTCTATTACGGACATCCAGGCGGTCGTGACGAGAGTACTCGCGGATATCCCAGTCGAAGCGTTCCAGAAATGTTACGAATCATGGAAAACGCGCTGGAATCGCTGTATAGCTCCCAAGGGAACTACTTTGAAGGGGATGGCAGAGTTGTATAATAATTTTCAAATATACGGTTTTTATGAAATCAGTCTTATTACTTAATTGTCATCCCTCGTAAAAGCTATAGCGACATTTAACTGCAAACAGAACTATGTGAGCTCGAGGCATTTGAAGCAGCCTCGAGTTATCAGTAACCAATGAGAGATGAGTCCATAAGTAGAGGGGTCACCTGGATCAAAAAACTAATTTTTTAAATTTCGAACTATCTCTCAGCTTGAACTCCAAACCACGACCTACGATCACCTTTGCAGCACAGACAAAAAATACATACATACATTATCTGAAAGTTCCAATGCAACTTGCTAACAGCACTTTGTAAACAAGCTGACAGCTACTGAATTTCTAATATTTTGTTTTCATCAGAAACAAAAATACGCAGAAACACTTAGCTACCGGCCGAACAACAGTAATGAACCAGCTAAGCTGCTACTCAAGCAGCAGAAAACCATCCAAACATTTGCTGTCACAGCAGCTGATTCTGTCAACTTCAAAATGTCATAACGTTGACAGGCAATTCAATTCAAAGTTTAACACGAAATTTGCCTCGGCTGTGCCACAGCTTACGAAGAAGAAAGCCAACATAAAGAGGAGGCAGTGAAAAGTAAACTCAGTGGCACTTGGCCACAAACATACAGACTGTAGTGTTAGTAAGTACATAAATGTGCATTGTCTTAACGACCTAACAGTAAATCTAACCCTACTCTACGCACACCCATGCTCTTTTCACCTCATACACACCGTTCGCGCTATGACAGCGAGGCTGGTGTGCCAGCAAATGGTGCAGCTTCTCAGGTTTCGATTACAAAGTTCAATTGTCTTGTCTTTTGTAATGCTTCAGGTGTTCTTTTTCGTGTTGTAGATGCACTTTCATGTTTGTTGTTGTTTCAGTTTATTTTGTTCTCTTATTTATAGTTTTTTTACATGTATGCCTCTTTTCAGTATCTAATTCTTTTAATACCCTGAACGGTTGACCGCGAAGTTTATAACTTTTGGAATGAAACATCGAAGAACCTATAAAATATGTATGTATATACATGTACATATACAAATATATTTAATATTCAGCATGACGAGCTGGGTCCGATTAACTCATGTCAGCTCGATCGTTGAGGGTCCATCTTCTTTATATGCATGTATATGTGAATTAGTCCCTCAGTTTTTTAAGGGGGTAATCTACTCTAGACTTTTGAAAAATTCGATTTTTTTTCATATATTTTAAGCTTAGATTTTCGAAAATATGATGAATATGAAATTTCGGTGATACAGCCGATTTTGTGAGGTGGCGTCCGTGTTCACTAGAATTGTCTCCTAAACTTTAAACGCGTTTTCTCGAAACTACTTTTTTCCACACGGTACCGGCATTATCTCAAGTCCTATACAACCGATTTACTTGAAATTTTTTCTTTATATAATCCTTTATCGTTCCTACCAATATCGTGTCAAAATTTTTGTTTTAAATATTTTAAAAAAATTCAGGAATTTCAAAAAAAAGTGTAAAGAATAACTTTTATTTTCAGGCAGTCGTCATTTTTCAAACAAAATTTTTTTCGTGTTCCCGGACTATAACAGCATCCTTACTGATTAAGAATTTCTTTTGATTTTTTTTTTCAGACCACCAGGAGAGTCAGGATCAATGTCACCAGGATGCGCCATTTTTTTACACCTGTCTCTCCTTAATTATTATAACTTTTAATATTTTTTTGTAAAATTTTTTTTCTGTATTCTTAAGATATCAATAAAAAAACACCATAAAAAATGGATAGTAAAAATATTTTTTTTTTTTTTTAATAAAATTCAAAAAACTGCCCAAAATTTGATTTCTAGAAATATCGATCTGAAATTTTTTACACGACATTTTCTCCCAGGAGGCTATCAAAACCGCTGGTATCGCACCACTGTAGTGTATAACTTTTATACGAACTGTACAATTTTGATCGTTATTTCGTTGTTTGTTCTTGTATGGAAACGTTTTTATTTGTGAAGGGTATTATAACTTCGGTGCAACCAAATTTAACGTTTTTTCTTGTTTTTCAAGTTAATTCGATATTTTCCTCATGTATACATACATACATATACATATATATAGTATATTTACATATATATTTACGTAGTACTCATTGTTCTTTTCTGCTTGTCAATTGTTTTGTTTATCTGAAATTATTATGCTAAACGAGCTGCAAATGCCGTGTAAGTCCCATACCTATATAAGCTTACATACAAACACACACATGTACCGTTCCACATCCACGGACCCGCCTGTTGTTTCCACTTACAGTTCTCTTCTGCTTATATAAGCTTAATACTCCCGGTTTACTGCATTTACATACTAACTTTTTCCAACTTTCATATATTTAATCACTTACACACACACACACGTGAGGTCGCTGCCAATGCTTCACCAATTCTCCCACTACTATTTATTGGTTATTCTTTTCATGGGCAAGTTCGTTCTGTCAATATTTGGCTTCGTTTTGTCAGTTGATAATTAATGCATGGCTTTTGTTGGTTAAATTACGATTATGAGAAAATTAAATAACATTAAGCTGGCATAATTTATTAATATTATTGTTTGTTGTGTAAAATATGGTGATGTATTATGTTGCTGCATACTGATTATATAATATGGAGAACATAAATAAATTTAACTTTGTAAAGATTTATGTAAAAGCAATTACTTTGTCTTATTGTTGGTTCGGTTCATGTTTCTGATACAATTTTAGGTGAATTCATACCATTACTTCTAAGTCTCAGGAATCGGTCTGAATTGGAACCAATAAGCAACTTAAAGAGATCTCAACTTCTCTAAATTGTCGCTAATCCTACTTTTAGGGTCCGAAAGCGCATAAGAATTGTTTCGACAAGGCACCATAGACGAACTTTTTATAAGGCGCAAGTAAAATCTTTGCACTCTTGCACATGAGATTTTTCAAAACTATTGTGTTGCACTAAATATACAAGTATTTTCTAAATATTATCTTCATAACTCTCCATAAATTAGATATAAAGGGACCATTATTTTTAGTCAAAAATTGGCTAGGTAAACAAGTTTAGATCACTGAATTGCGATTTGTACCTAAAAAGTGTGGAACCTACGACTCAAACGCAATTTTTTTCCAATGAGGCAGCCTCTCGGCAATAGCTAGTTAAGGTTAAGTTATGTTAATCTGTGAGACTAATGAGCTACGCATATACTAGTTTTGGTTCTTAGCGATACCAGATGGAGTTTCGTAACGAAATTCAATTGGAGTAATCATCCTATATAGTAAGATGCCTGTCCCTGAAGCGAATTAAAAAGGGACTCTTTGGCCTCTCTACCGGTACCCTCTTTCAGGATCTCATACCAGTGCACAAGAGATGCTACAAACTATCACTGGTTTCTTGCTCTTAGCTTCTGCTGTAGTTTTTTTCGAACTGTTCGCCCCACTCCACAGGCGTGTTCCATATCTTATTCCTGCAGTTTGTTTTATAGAGGGCCAGTATGAATTTTGTGTATTCCTTATTTACCATTTTACACATGACTTTTACAGTTTTGCACAATTAAATCGGTCCATAACGTTTTGTCCTTCCTTGCCAACCTCTTGTCCAGATCGTCGTGTAGACAACGCATAGGTTTAACAATCACGTTTGCGCGCTCAGCCGTAACCTTCTTCTTCTTCTTCTTAATTGGCGTTGACACCCCTTACGCGATTATAGCCGAGTCAACAACAGCGCGACAGTCGTTTCTTCTTTTCGCTACCTGGCGCCATGGTATCCCAAGCGAGGCCAGGTCCTTCTCCACTTGGTCCTTCTAACGGAGTGGAGGTCTTCCTCTTCCTCTGCTTCCCCCGGCGGGTACTGCGTCGAATACTTTCAGAGCTGGAGTGTTTTCGTCCATCCGGGCAACATGACCTAGCCAGCGTAGCCGCTGTCTTTTAATTTGCTGAACTATGTCAATGTCGTCGTACATCGAATGCGATATTCGCCGTGGCCAATGCGCAACGGACCGTAAATCTTTCTCTCGAAAACTCTAAAGGTCGACTCATCGGCTGTAACCACTATTGACAATATCGTCCACTCTCTCATTGTGCTCGACGCCTGGTGACCTAGCACCCAGCAGAAGGGAAGTCGTTTGCTTCTGGCGACACCCTTTACAACTGCAAGGCTTTCAAAGATACGAGGTGTGTTCAAAAAGTATCCCGAATTTTGTGTTTTTTCAAAAATTATTTATTTATTCATGAATATCTATTTTGTCCCCTTGAAAGTAATCCCCATGAGATATTATACACTTGTGCCAACGATTTTTCCAATCTTCGAAGCACTTCAAAAAATAATTTTTCGATACCGTCTTTATCTCGTCAAGAGAAGCGTAACGTCGTCCTTTCATGGGCCTCTTCAGTTTAGGGAACAAGAAAAAGCCACAGGGGGCCAGATCTGGGGAATACGGTGGCTGCGGCATCATTAGCCCATTTATAGCCAATGATCGATTTTTCGACCAGCAACTTTGAAAAATCGCCGAGTCGAAAATTATCGAGATATGTCATGAAGGCAATAATTGTATGTTATCTCGGCTTTTTCTGATTTTGGCAAAAATTTTCTTTTAATTATTAATTAATTTTTTTAAATTGTATCGGATTTTCGAAAGACCCATTTTTTCCAAATTTAAAAAAAAAAATCGGAAAAAATAGAGAAAATTTTTGAAAAAAATAAGCTTTCCTATGTATTGTAGTGTTTGTCGCATATTTCACGCAGACTGTAGTTTTCAGCAGATCGGTTGTAGTATAGAATGATAAGGAATGCGCAAAATTAACTGGTTGATAAATCGACCACCGGCCGAAAACGATACGACAAATATTTCCACTTCACTAATTTTGTGTCCTTACATCTAGGAAGTCAACATAATTCATATGAGCTTAAAACTAATGAGTGTAAATGTTTGTTGTTGTTGCTATTATTATTTAAGAGAAATAGAGAATTTAATGTAATTAAAGATTAAAGGAAAGATCAATTAGCAAATATGGAAATTATCAAATGAAAAAAGAGATATGAGAGGATAGGTTAGATCAGTAAAGAAAGAATAAAGAGAGAAGTGTATGTTGTTGGTAGTGGGAGTACTATTATATGACTATATACTTTCAATTTAACAGATTGTTAAATTGTTGATTACTGAGTTCTTTCACAAACAAGTAGACGCACGAAGTGTCATAATGGAAAACTTGCAGGAAATGAAAAAATCGAATAAATACTTGTTCCACTTTATGGAACATTCAAGAGTTTTCTTTCCAGATATTTATAGAATAGAATTTTCCAGAAGCTCCCAAGATCACGAATATAAAAATGCCTTCCAGGCAAGTAGAGAGGCAAGTTCCAGTGAGATTCGTCATATAAGTGCACAAAATGCAATATAGCTCTACATGTTTTGTGCTTCAATCAATTCCATCAAATATAAAGATAAGATATTGAACTTTCAAGAAAAGTTTTTCACAACTTACTTATTACGTGTATCTTTCTTTTATTGTAAAAAGAATGTAATGTAAAATTGAAAAACTGCACAAAATAAACGTTTTGAATGATAAACTCTAATGAAACACTGTTTCACTTTAGCAAGTATCGTTTTCGGCCGATGGTCGATTTTTCGAACACATTCCAGTGGCAAACGGCTTAATGTAAAAATCTCAAAAAATGTAAAGCATTGAGTTTTTTCCATATTAAGCAGAATATAAAGTTTGAATGAAATCAAAGCAGTGGATCTAAGTGCGGCCGGAAATGGATTAGTGTGTTGTTTTTGGCCAAATAGTCGCGCACAAGCAACGATGTGTGTGAGCAGGGGCGCTATCGTGGTGCAAAAGCCAATTTTTGTTCTTCCACAAATCCGGGCGTTTCTGGCGGATAGCTTCGCGCAAATTGCGCATAACTTGCAGGTAATATTCCTTATTGACCGTTCTTCCCTGTGGCAAGAACTCATGATGCACCACGCCCCTGCAATCGAAGAAAACTGCCAGTTACGATTCGCGATACTTTTTGAACACACCTCGTACGTACTTTTGGCTAATATGTGAAACGAGTTGAAAGCCTTGATTACTGCTAGACTGTCCACAGTTTCAACAATCACCTCATTATTCGATGAAAGTTTCTTCCCAGCGAGCATTATTTGAGAACAGGATAACATGGTGACTTGTGACACTGTGCATTGCCTTGGTGAAACAGCACTTTCATTTTCTTCAAATGTTTTGGTTTGTTACGTTTGAACACCTTCAAACACTGCTCCGTATCATCACCTCGTCGTTGTTTTTGGTAAAGAGTGAGCTCGGTCAGTTGATATCTTTACAGTGCCTGTTATATCGAACAACTTCACTTTAAGGTCAACCAAAATTTTTTTAGACTTTTTTGATATTGTCGTCCACTGCGTTAGACTCTTTTTTGAATATTGTATTAAGTACTCATCATAGTATAAATTTTGGGGTCTCCGAGTTATTTGGCCAATCTTTCGATTTAAAACATGAGCTATATTTACAAACTTTATTTTAATATTTTCTCCTTTTTATTTTTTTAGAATTTTAAGTTTACTGACATTCATATATTTCTCTCACACTTCTAAATTCAAAAGCTTGCCAAAATTGGATAACTAACCGCTTTACCCAATTTTGAAAGAACTGCACTTCAATGGACATACAGAATTTTTAATAAGCATGTTATTATTTTTAACTACAAGCTTTAGCAGAGCTTACGAGATATTAAAAATGTATTTACATAATTTTGTAGACAACAACAAAAAACTGCATAAAAAGTGTGCAGAGGAAGTACGGCACGCTTGTGGCCATATATGCCAAAGGGCTTAGCATGCCAAGTAGCGCCGACTAACTGTTAAACCATTGGGAAGAAGAGACAATATTGTTAAACAAAAAAATATATGTGAAAGCATAAAGAAACGCCAATAGCGGTCATTATTGTTGGCTGCAAGTATAAATGCTCGTCGCTACCTGTTGCACCTGTTATTAACGCATTTTTTTTTTGTTGGGGCATTTTTTGTAACTGCTTTGCATAATGCTCACGCGCCTAAGCGGAAATGCGGCAACCTTCTATTTTCCCGCACAACAACAGTAAATTAAGTATGCGACAAATTGCGACCATTTATGGTATTAAAGTGAACTTGTGGAATGATGAAGAATGCGGGCTAGCACAATTTGGGCCAAGCTTCTTGATGTTAAAGATATGTACGTGCTACAAAAAAATGGAACCTCCTAAGCAAAAAAATATATATATTAAACCTTAACAGAAGGTAAAAATATTCGGAATTAAAAATCAGACTTTTACCAAGTTCTGCCAAAGAATCTATGGTATAAGAAAATGTTTGTATCGAAACTAAATCTTAGTAACCGTCAAGTCACATACAATATCGTCTTCGCTTATTAAAGGAAATGCTTAAAAAGTTGCAGTACCTCTGTGTTAGACAGCAATTCGCTTAGGCATTATACAGGGTTGATCTTTATTAGTTCCATATTATTATGGTAAACAAAAATATTAGTGTCCATATGGGGCAGCTTTCCTCCTTCATATGGAACTTAATGGCTACATTTTTTCTTCAAGTACGCACTGCCTTATAGTGAGTCATCTTATTAAAGCAATTCTCCGAGACATTGATATTGATTCTGGCAAAATCTCCCATATGGCTTACACTACATTCGTATTGAGAGTTTATAAATGGATTGTCTCTTTCAACCGACATCATCGAAACAACTGATACAATCCAACGCCGTTCATAAAACAATTATATAAGTAAACTAGCACGACAGCCATCATGCTGAAACAAAAAAGCGTCTTAGTCCATATATTCAAATAGAAATTTCTTACTTTTGGCCGCAAAGAGACCTCAGAGAGAAAAATAACATTCTATGATTCGCCTCTGTATAATAGTTCCAAGGGAAGAGTGAGTATAAAACTTTGAGGATGAATGTAGTACAACAATTCTGAGGATGGATAAAGTCATCGAAACATTTTCCATCGCTGCTATATGTTGCTGATCCTCTGTCGAAATTTCCTGTAAAAAAAATAGATAACATTGTCTAATCGCCATAAAAATGGAAACACTATATGGACCACCCTTTATTAAGCTAAGCTTATGTATGTACTTATGTATATATCTTATACATATATGTAAGTGTAAACATTTACCTCTACGCACGTGACATCCCCACCACACGCTAAATCCGTGTTGGGTTTTTTCCCGCGTCGATCGTCAAAGCCCCGTGGCGTACAGTTCACATTTTGATGGATAATTCTACGATTCTTTGCATTTTAAACGCATTAATAAAGTAATTAGCGTTTTTTCTATCCACTTTAGCTTTGCGGCGTACTTTTTCTTTTCTAACACACCTCATCGTTCATTGCACGAGTGCAAAACTCATTAAAATGTGCGACCATAAAAGAAGCTTCACGTTGACGGTCTAACTCATGACGAGTTATTAGAAATGTGGCATGGTTGCACATGCTATTTTTATTCTCTTCGCTTTTTAAGTAGAGATACATATGGAAAATAGTCGTAGCTTGCAAATATGGCAGTACTTTGAAGTGCACCGATCGCACGCTTTGGCTTTTAGTGCCGTTTATTAGCGCCTTTTTATACACGGACTTAGTATATATTCATGTTATATTGTTAGTAGATGGGTATATGAGATATGAATGTAATTTATTACGACTTCATATTAAGTAATACGCATAACTGTTTCCAAAGTTCAAGGAAAGTTACGTCGATAGAAAGAGTTTGGAGTGGTTGTTTAGTTTAATAGATTCGCGGTAGTATTCACAATGCCTTCAATATAGTGAAGTCTTCTATTCATCAAGCATTGGAGAGTAGCGAAACGAACAAAATATAAAAGCCGCTCAAAAACCGGGTAGCACCTGTGTTACAACCCTGCTTTAACATATCCTCTGACGTATAAGCAATAGTTTTATTCTCGTTTGAACCATTTTTAAAAGTAAATTTAATTAAATCTATAATTTTGTTTTTCATTTACATGCAATTTTTTTGGCAATAGGGGAAAAGCGGGTAGAACTGTTATATTTGCTATAAAAAAACTATTCTGTGAATATTTCTTTTGGAAATTTAAATTTTTGTTTCATTTCTAAAACACTTTTCATTATCTTCATTAAGATCAATTTCGACCTACAAAAACAATTGTTACGATTTCCTATTTGGCCTAGATTATTAGTGCAGAAAGCGCATACGTGTATTTTTCTAGAAATTATTATTTACCCTACCTTATATACATTTTTTTGTGTTTTTTTTTTAATATGACCTGTAAATAATTTTATAGACAGACTAGGAAACTAAGAAAACTAGGTAGCTTTCTTCCACATGATTAGAATTATTGTTGATTTTTTTATTTTTATTTTGTTAAAAGAACTATTTCTCGACATACTTTGCAGTAGTGATAAAAAAGTCCTCGAACACGTTATTAATTAATTATCATATATCAGGTTTTACTGGCATCTGACAGGGCCTCCCGTTCTGTAGATTAAAGGGTATTCCAAAAATTGATTTTGTTCTCGACGACTCTGTTTTTTAATTGGAGTTTCAGAGCTCACTTTTATTTCTATGACATTTCAAAAATGTTCGGGTCCCTTGCCCAATGAATGAAATGAGACTCAGCTATACTTACTTCACCACATTAGTATAATTTAATTTCTCTGGTTTTACCGCCAATATTCGATGTCAGAATTTTTTTCTGGCAGGTGAAATATTTGTCATATTATGGTGTGTATGTGAAGGGGATCAGTTTTATATTTAATTTACAACTGAATTAGAGCTTAAGTTCCGTCACATTTCAATTCAAGGAACTTTCCTATTTTCCATTGTTAAGCTTGTTATTAAATAAAGCTTTTAAAACCTGTCGACCAAGCTTTCCTCGTATACTTTAATTAGCCACTTCCTCTGGAACAAGATTATCGTACAATCAAATCCTCTCAGCTTTAATTACAACCAAAATCCCATAAATTTATTTTTTTTTAAATTATGACTTTTCAACATTAATTATCAATTTTACTCATGTTTGTTAGCTGTGGGTCTTTTAATTTCAAATAAAAGCACATGATTTCGAAATTATTTAGTCAAAATCGTAGCTTGGCCGATATTGAAGAACTTCGATTTTTCTTTTTCCTTTACAGAGATTTGAAGCAATAAGTTCCAAAAGTTTGAAGAAGCTTCTTTTCACATTTCCTTTCATTCCCTCGAGGGACCAAAGTAGTCAATGTAGATTTAAACGTTTGAAGAAAAAAATTAGTGCAGCAGCGATACCGGCTTGCTACGTTAATGAAGCCTAAAAAACTAATAGAAACTACGACTTCGTCGAAAAATTAACGAAATGACGGAAAAAAGACTAATTCAGGTCTTTGTATGAAAATTATGCTCTGAAAATGTGGAATTTGATAATAATCGGATCACTCCGTCTCCGAGCAATTACTCAAGCAAATTTAGCAAATGTAAAAAATAAGATAAATACGTTTTTGAAATGATTGATCTGACACTTGCTGCAACTCAAAAACTATTTAAAACTGAATCTATCGAAACATGAAATCGATTTCTTTAAAGTAAAAGTGCCCCCTTAAAAACGTAAAAGTGAGGTTATGTCGGTGCTTAAAAACATTTCCAAAAAAGGTAGTCTATTTTAAGCTCTAGTAGTCCCATATTCATATTATTATTATGACTTTATAGGAATATACATAACTGAGGTTACGTGAGGCTTATCAATATTCGCAGTGTTGTCTTTTGATGGGCTGTCATTCAATATATATTTACTAAGAAACATGTTAATCGTTCCATCATTTGTTAGCCCGACTATTGCAGTTTTATAAGCATTAAGACAATTAAAAAATTCATTTATAAAAAATGAGTATGCATTAATTATTAATTTGCTTCCATTTATGTTCATTGCATACATATAAATTTACATAAATACATTTAATTCATCGATATTGTGCACTGTCACGGGCGATTATGCGACGTTGCCAGACGTCGGGTTGCTGCTGCTGACAGCCTTGCAATTAGGAAAGATAAACGCTTCATTGAACAGCGTCTTGTGCAATTTCATATGCCAATATATACATATGTACATATATATAGTATGTATCTGTGTTTTCTCATAAGTTCCCTCATATGTTAATGCTCAATATCTACACTCTGTTTTCATAAATAAATTAACAAAGTCCACACTTGTACAGTGGCACTTGCTGGCGAATATGTCATTCATATATTCATGAAACATACAAGTCATTAGTTATAATTTTATATTGCTAACATATTTAATACACAAAGTAAGTAGTTATATATGTATATATGTATATAGGTATATGTATGTCTGTATGTATGTATGAGCATTTTTACACTTTGCTCAGTTTATTTATAAACAACTTTGTCGAGAAAACGTGCGGAAAATTCCTTTGGTCATGTCAACTACATGTACGAATACAAAATACCCTGTTGGAAAAAGCAAACTTATTTGACCGCATCGATTTAATAGTGTCATAAATGTAGTGAGTGCTACTTACCAGTGTTAAAACCTCAATAAGCAGTGCTTTTGGATTACTACTGATAAGTTACGAGTATATGATTCGTTGATTTGAAATGATGGTTTGAAATTCTCGACTAACTTATACCATTATTTTGTTAAATTGATCGGCCTCTTACATACAAGTATATATTAAACCTTAGTTTTTTTTACATACCAAATGACCTTTAATGTCTAGTATTTTCCTAGAATTTAAAAGATATTGACGGATTATATCCGTCAACCACGGAAGAATCAAATCGCTTTACTCTTGAGGACTTTTGGACGAAATTTAATTTAATTTCAAAGTCCAGGTCCCGTCCTCCAAAATTAATTTAAATGAATATACATATTGGAAAAGTTCTCAAGAAACCTTTTTATTCGGTGGATCCTAAAATCCGTTTAGAAACAGTGGAAAACTAATGCATGCCTAGCAGTTAATTGTACCTTAAGGAATGTTCTAAGCAAGTTATTGATTACCGGGCGATAGCGATCGAAACACTAAAGCTAGAGATCTGCCCTTTAAAATTGCATTTCATAATCACTTCTTGCTCCGGTTTCTAAAGCACGATAGGTGGAATAGAAACAAGAGCGATTAATTAGCTCTAATGGCGTTTAAGTAGAATATACAAATCTCCTAAATTTTCTCAGAATTTGCAGGATTCAATTCATTCAATTCCATAAACCATAATTTAGTGCAACTTTTAAGTCGGTATGTATTTTAAAATCCAGCAATGAAATCTGAAAAATATTTATTGATTCGAAGCCCCTGAGTCGCTTAGTTAATCCCAGTTCTCATTTGGAAATATTTTTGCGGTCACTCAGTCATTCAATTCAAAACCTAGGAAATTTCCTACATCCCAGCTGCCACGCGCATTGCAAATAAAAGAACAAAGAGCTAACACGCGTCAAAGCTGATTTCTGCTCAGGCAGTTAGTCAGTGAAATGCTTACAAAATATTTTTGTCCCTTTCCAAGATAAACAAATTGCGCGTTAATTTCGCTGTGAAAGGGAACGTGAATGGGTGGCATGCGGGTGTATGCATCTATAGAGTTTATGCTCGCGTACTCCTATATATATATTATACATATGTAGGTATATATCGGTGTATCGTATACTCCTATATTTATTTGTAAAAGTCTCATTTTTCTGTGCTCATGTGGTTGCGGATAAAAATATTGCTATTTTGCGCTTGCCAGACTTGAGGGCGACATCTGGTGGGCATATTAACAGCGATGGTAATGAACTTGAGATCTAAAAATAAACTATGTTCGAAATGGTTTCGTATAAACTTATTGTTGATACATTTTTTATTGATTATATTCACGATTTGGTTAAACTGTTTAATAAAGACTGTTAATTAAAAATTAAATTATACCCGACATGATATCAGACTGGCAGAAGTATAGTATTATGTGATCTTTGTGGGACTCCTTTTGCTGCCGCATCAAACCACCGGAAATTGTTATTTGTGTCCAAGTTTTGATAAAGCAAGTGATTAATATAGCAATCAAATGGACGATCCAAGGCAAAGTATGAATATAAGCTCATTAATTTCCGAAGATCCACACTCCCACAAACCAAAGAAATGGAAGAAGAATTATCAACTCCTCGTACTTAAGGAATAGTTTGTGTGCCACTGTGTTATAGACGATGTAGAGCTATGTGACCTATACAAGTATGCGAGTTTTATTTCATATTCACCTTCTCGGTATCCCTTATAGCAGCAGTGTTCAAGGCACTTGGGTATGTCTCGTCCAAAAACTTACATGCGACTATGCTGAAAATAGTTAAACTATTTTGTCTTATTTAGACGATGAGTCTACCTAATCTTGAATTCGAAGCTCTGAATTTATGTCGTGATATTTTCAGATTAAATTTAAATTTTAATGACATATCGTCTAAGAGACAATAGAGTTCAGTAGAATTATAAACACTACATGGGGAGCGTATTTTCAGATGACTTCTAACCAATAGATTCATAACCCTGTATAAACTGAAATCGCTCTTGTTAAGCAACAATTATGAAAAATTTCGTTTCGAAAAACGCGTTTAAAGATTCAACTAACTGTGAAATACGTGGGAGCGGTTCTTGTTTAGAACGCTGTCAATCAAAAACTATTCAATATGCAACGTGCGGATTTCACATTTTTTTAAAATGTCACACTGGTATGGTCCCTTAAAGGAGGATGCATCAAAGAAATAACCTTTAGTAACTTAGAACTTTGTGTAGTTGAAGTTTAGACCGCAAACGAATAAAATTGAAAAACAGTTTTTAAAGAAAGCTTTATTACAGTTCAAGTAATGACTGGATATGCAGAAGCAATCGACGTTACAACAAGTTAAAGCAGTTAAAAGTGATGAACTCCCTCCAATTTGGGAAGCGGAGGAAGTTGGTCGAACTAGTTTTAAGTCTTTCTTACAAAACTAAAAAGCTTTAAAGTATTTTTAAGTCGTGAAAGAGGATAGAGCAAGGAGCTGAAATATCTGAGGTGCTTGTGAAAAGAACCCACAATAAATCTTAGGAATTCCTACACAACTTTTTTAAAAAGTAATCTGGTTAAGAATAAAATTTATTGCAATAGCAAGGTTTAATTATTGCTATATGTACATATGTACATAAGGCGCAAAATAATCCACAATTCTCTTTTATGATTCCATTTCATCTCGCATTAAGGTCAAGTATGCATGAAGTGCTCATGTAAATTCCTTGTTTTTGCCAACTTTAAATTATCATAAATAAGCTTTCCTTTGAAGCCAATTTAAAGTAATCTGTAAACCGAGATTTATTAACAAACAAAATACCGTTCGAAATGCGACTGACAGTAAACATGAAAATTGGTTTAAAAACTGACAAATCATCCCAGATGATTGCAAATGATAGAGAAGAATAATAAGAAATTGTAAATATGTATGGAAGCAACATTTAGAAGGAATCTTACGTGGGTTGCATTACGGTGAGAAAATTACAACAAGAATACACTTACTCACATGCACATGCATATGCAACTACCGACATGCCATAACCGTTGTGCGACAACAATGCAGACTCATTAGCCTCCTTTTGACTGAAAACTGAAAAAGAAACTTAAAGAAATGACACATTCTCTTGCAGAATGTAAGCAGGGAAGTGTTGATAACCGATATATAGAAGATTGCATTACAGTACTTGTAATTTCTGGAAGCAATTACATACATGTATGTGTCACCATTGTAAGGCCTTGCTCGGGATGTGCCCTCCCGCCGTTATGTCAAACATTTAAAATGTACAAATTTCTGTTATGTCATTTTGACAGTTTCTTACAACAGCAAAAGAAACAAACTCAGTTAACTTTGTTGTAAAAATTTACGTTTGCTTGTAGTTGAACATGCAACCTTTGTAACGTACGCTTATAAAAAAATGCTGTAAAAGAAAGTCTTGCTTGCAACACTGCCTTGTCATTGTGACAGCGCAGCCAATGCTTGACCAGCCTAAGCGTTTGATAAATGACATTACAACGGTGATGGTGTCAGTTAAGAAATTTCGAATTTTGATGAGTGATGAAGATTAACGCTGTAGCTCATATATGTACATATGTTAATATGTACATAGAGAGGTAAGCAAATCCCTGATCTACTTCAGATATTTTGACAATAATATCTGTATTGCTTTCGATATATTTCTTATGTCTTGACGCATAATTTCTTCTTAGTTTGAACCGTAGTCGAGTTATTCCAAAACAGTTTCTTAAGTTTTCGCCCAGTTCAAAACAAAATTATAATCGAAGGTTATCTTCTTCTCCGGTTTGTATTTTCTCGAACAATTTCTGTTATTTCCCAGCAAATGCTGGATGCTAGTATGCAATTTTTCCAAACAGCTATCGTTCAATAGTTCCGATTAGGTATTTTGACTTCAAATAAACACATAAGAGTAAGAGATAAGTCAAATATTTTTCACTGATGATGTGAATATTGGTAAGACCAATAGAAAATAATGTATTTCCATGGCTTCAGCAGTATGTAACCTTGGCCAAACCCCGATATGGATTTCAAAGTTGGACAGCTAGCGACAGGAATTTATGTCTTTATTTGCATTATATTCATTTACGTTATAATCGATGGATATCAAAATTCTTCGTTTCACAAACTTCTTCACAGATCAAAAAAAACAAATATAAAATGGGAGCTCTTCGTTTTCCTATGTACATGTGTACTCCTTCCAATCGTAAACTGCATGGAAATAAGTTTGTTTCCTTCACAATGCAATCCGATCCAGCTGTGGCTAAGCACTCATATTATATTTATGGTCAGCGAACTCCCAATTCTCTGAAGGAGACTGCTCTGTATAGCACGAGCCCTGCTGATACTTCATCAAATTAAATTCCTTTTTATTTATTTAAACTAGTAATTAAATTAAGTATAATTCAAAGGTCCATCAATAATAGTTGGTATTCTATCTCTGTTTCCAGATCTGTTTGACATCTTCAAGGTTCCGTAGATTCACAGATGTGCTAGCTTTTCCAATAAAACAAAAAAAAATCAAAAATTGTCACACCTATAGAGATGACTGGCAAGAGAACCCACCTATGGTTATGGTTTGCGCATCTGCACTGGCTACTAAAGTCAAGATCCCGCCTCAATTTAAAAAACAAGCACTTATACATATACATGTACATATATAAAACAATACTCAGACAGATCTGGTCGTATGGAGCTCATCTAATTCAAAGTTTAAAGTAATTCAAAAATTTCAAAATAAAGTTTTTCGCACTAGGTCCACTTTTCATGTTAGAAGTGACGTCCTCCATCGAGACTAAAGAACGGCTACTGTAGAAGAAACTATAGAAGAATTTAATTCGTTGTCGTTCACATTAACGGGTGGGCCATCTAACGTTTTAAATTTGAATTATCTATATTTCGACATTGGAAACGTCAAATACCATTCGGAAAGTGACAGATATTCAGCAAAAAGTCTAAAATTTACGAAATGGGTCGCTATTCACTAGAAGAAAACTGGGAAATATTGAAAAAAAACCGAGGATGGTCAATTTTACCGAAGAATCATCTTTTCGGACTAGGCTCATTTCCACCTCGATGGTTACGTTAACAAGCAGAATTGTCGCATTTGGGGTACAGGGCGGCGCTACGTGCCATACAGCAAACGCTACACTCTTTTACGCCCTATCTTCGAAAATCGCATAATCAGCAAAAGAGGTGATGTGAATTGGCCTCCCAGAAGCTGCGATTTAACTCTGTTGGGCTATTTTCTGTGGGGAGCTGTTAAAGATAAATGTTACGCCAACCATCCAGAAACAATACAAGATCTAAAGTACGAGATTCAAGCTGCTGTAGCTGCCATAAGGCCTGAAACCATCGATAAAGTACTGCAAAATTGGGTGGATCGGATAAGCTACTGTGAACTCAGCCGTGGTGGTCATTTGTCCAAAATTGTTTTCCACAAATAAATTTCATAAAACAACCTTCCAAATAAATGTTAAACCTTTGAAAAATATGAAGCCGTTTTTTTTTATTGACTATTTAAATTTAAAATTTTGTTTGGCCCACCCTTTACCTAAACATGATTACTTCTGTAGAGAAATTTAGTTATTGTCATTTTTATATTAATAAACATACTAAATAAATTTATATATTATACAAAAACAAATAAGTACCAATTTTTGCAGGATGGATTTCAGTAAACCAAATTTACTTCCTTAATCAGTCTTAACCGAATTTCAAGGACAGTGTAATATCCTTCAGAATTATTTTATAATTTAATTGTATTCTAAAGTTAAGCAAATTCAACGTGATAATGTGGTGATACTAAAGAAGTTATTTCTCCTTTGAATTTTTCAAAGTACTCCTTCGATACGCTTACTTTATGTTCCACTAGTGATGCATATTAATGTGAGCCGGGCCTTGAATTTCCGACAACTTTTCGAGTAAATATTAGAAAATAAATGAGTTTACCTTCCGATATTTTATTAAACCTTTCAGTTCAAAAAAGTACTTCCTGGAGTGTAATTGGCCAAGGAATATATTGGATTTTCGTATTTTTCTGCGTTTTACCAATTTTTATGGCATTATCTCTCAAATCTGAGAACAATTAGTAGACCTCGGCAAATCTTCTATTTTTTTTACTTTAGCTGTTATAACATTTAGTAGGAGGATCGGATAAGTAAGGCTTTAAAGAATTTTTAAAGATGGTATGTATTAAAAAAGCTATGAAAATTGCATACACCCTTACTCAAAAAGCCCAATATCTCGAGAAGTATTAATGATAGCGATTTTGACCTCGAACCTTTTTTATAGCAAATAAAATTTCCTACAAATTTTTCATGTACATTTTTTCTATAGCTCTTTTCATTTACGAGATATATACAAAAACACGCGAATTTCATGAAAAACTCAGGTTTAGAGCCCCGTACTACCTCGCCGGTGTGAGTTACAGTTTTGTTGCACTGGGCACTTTTGTAGAGTGAATAATTCTGAGAAATATGAAGTCAAAGCGATGCCACAAAACACCTCTGATCTGTAGAAATTTAAAGATAAAAACTCACGATTGTATTGTATTTTCTATGGAAAATTTTTACAGGCCTTGGTCTAGTTCTTAATGTTAATATTAAGGGCTAAAATTTTCAGGGAATTTTTTTTAGGGTATTTTCAAGGCAGTTTCGTGACGGGACTGAAAAAAATTAATAGTTACAAAAAACACCCTAATGTACATACATACATATATTGTGGAAATGTAAAGAAACCAATATTAAGGACGTCTGTATGAATGAAGTTGAAAACCAGTACATATGTATGTCTGTATATTTATCCATAGGAAATTATGGAAACTCCTCTCAGTTTGAAAAATGTACATATGCAATGTGTTCGTGGTATCTCTGAAGCAATATTTACTTCATTTTAGTGGGGAAATGTATTGAGAAGTACTAATATTTTACTATACAAAATCAACAAGGACAACAATAATTACAATAACCAACTAGATAGTACTAGTTTTCATATGGTTAAATATTTAAATGCGCATTAGCAATCGATTTTTGCATTGCATTTGTGTAATACCACCGAAAACAGAAATCTAGCAAAATCTGAGGGAAACGAGAGAATGAATGACCTGAAAGTGATAACACTTGCGACAGCAAAGTTGGAATACAAAATCAAGTCAACAACAATATCGGAGCGAAGCCAGCAATTAAGTAACAACACACGTACAACCGCAGCTCAGCTAAGGCGAATAAAAAGTAACAATGTGAAAAACAACAACAAGAATAAGAACAACAACCAGCGCTTAGGCATATCTCAAGAGCCAACAACAAAAACAACAGAGTAATAATTTTAATAATACATTTCAGTTACGCGGCGAACACGTACGACGCCTATACGCAAGGCAACAAAAAAATAATAGCGCAAAACAACAACAACTATAACAAAGAAATACGCAACAGGAGCTAAAGTCGCGCTTCAGACACGCTTGCAATGCTCAAATCAACTCCACTCAACTGCGAAAGCGGCCGTCCAGACCTGTCTTGCGTTCTTCTACAGCTGGTTTCGTATACACACACATACGAACATATGGACGTAGTCAGTTTATGTTGAAGAACGCATGACATTTAAATACACACAGCATATCTTTAGCGATAGCAACAAACAATGAATTACAACAACAAATGCTAAAGTAAAAACACGCTAAAAGCCAGTGGGGTGCAGCTACACACACATACATAATCATGATCAGTTTTTTGTTTGTGCACCAAAAAAGTATCGTAAAAAAAAAAAAATAAATAAATAAATAAAAACATATACATGTGCACATATGTATGTAGGCATATAAATATACACATACATAACAGCCTATTTGCTGTGGGTAGCATGAAGAATAAGCCGCATAAGAAGCATAAAGGCGAGTGTAAGACAGGTAGCCAACAGCCAGTCATGGGCAGCTGACAATCGCATTAAGTCGCGCACTAAAAAGATCAATACAACAACAACACCAATAAGACCCAGTGAAAAGAATCAGCGGCAGAATGCCAGCAGCGTTGGGCAGCATAATCAAGGCGAGGACAAACAGACGGACTCACTAAAAACGAAAAAAGACACGCTGATAAAGAGACTTCGAACACATGAGTGTTTCAGACACTTCAACATAAGTACATATATGCATAACATATACACACTTTCATATAGATATATGTTAATATAAGTATGTATGTATCATGCATACGTACGAGACGTTGTGTTGATCTGCTAGCCGGGAGCACTAAAATCGTAAAAATATACAATTTTGAGAAATTAATTCAGTTCAAAAAGGCACTTAACGCTTGAAAACATAATATTGTGGGGTATGTTGAAAACTTAACCAAGATTCTTAAAATTAGCTTGTCAAAAAAGTCTTGCGGTATTTTCGCTAGTTGGCTCTGAAAGCGCGTAGTTCTAGTTTTATTCGTCGCATCGGGTCATGCTATACCTTTTTGGAAAGCACATTTCACGCGCTAACACGTGTTTGATTGATTGTCGTTTCTTTTAAGTCGTTTGTGGGTTATAGCGTCGCAGACATGGGGCAAAATAAAGAGAAAATACAGCATATTTTACAGTACTACTACGATAAAGGCAAAAATGCATCTCAAGCCGCTAATAAAATTTGTGCAGTTTATGGACCCGATACAGTTTCCATTTCCACTGCACAACGATGGTTTCAACGTTTTCGTTCTGGTGTAGAGGTGGTCGAAGATGCGCCACGCTCGGGAAGGCCTGTCGTCGAAAATTGCGATAAAGTCGCTGAATTGGTCGAAAGAGACCCACACGAATTGATTCAATAAAAATACCGCAAGACTTTTTTGACAACCTAATATTTAGATAAGTGGTTAAAAGTAAGGCTCATAGCTTTACCGCAAAAAAAATTACCACAACTTTTAACCACATCCCCAAAAAATTAACTTTAAAAAGTCACTAAAACTAAAATCTATTTCGTCAGGTACGGCTTCAAAATACTCTATCTCAGCTCGAAGGAAACAGAAAAGGTCAAAGTCAACATTTCAGTTCTTAAAAGTGGCTTCCTCCAAAAAGGTCAATTGTTGACTGCTATCTCCGTAAACTTCCGATTAACTAATTACGTGAATTAAACACCTAACTAATATGTTGCCATGTCATGGTTAAAACGCCATTATTTGAAGCTTTGCTTAAGAACAAATAGGTAGAGTGAATATCGCCAACTAACTGGTAACAAGGCTGTAGGAGCATGCGGATCAAAATCTAAACTATGAGGAGGCTAAGTCTTGCTAATATTCAAAGTCCGTTTGAAATTATAAGCAATGTTTCGTCAGATTTATGGTTTCTAGAATTTTTGAAAAAAAAACATGAAGAATAACTCATACTTAGAACAACTCAATAAGCGTACCATAATTTAGAGTAGGTGTTTTCGAATCGAAATTTCTCTGTTCGCTATGATTAAGTTCTAAAAAGCATCATTCCTTAAAAACCTGTTATCAGATTCTTCGGCAGATATTAAGAAGTTTAGATGGAAAATATTAAAAAATTACTTTAAATTAGTGGACCAATCACGTGGAATAAGTTCAATGAATTAAATAGAGTAGATATAGAAAAATGCTTGGAAAGACTCGGAGAGTGTCCAGTTAAAACTTTTGCAACCACTGAAAGTTTAATCATGTTGAGAGCGAAGAACTCCTTAGATCTCTTATGATTTACACCAAACCTTGTGACTGCACTGCTGTTGGTAGTTTACCAACGCTTGATGAACTGTGCTGAGGCCAAACATTTCAGTAATAAACTACATGAAAGTAACTGAGCTTTTACCTGTTCCCATTCCGCAATTATTGACACTGAAGTACATATCCTAGCAAGCTCATCAGCCTAATATTTTCTTGCAACACCGCTGTGACAAGGCAATCATAATCGAACCAGTCTAATCATAATCCAGTCTAATCATAATCGATGCTAGGTATGGAAAGCACAGACGTACCTTCTCTAGTATTCAGCGAAGTTAAGGCTAATTTCGCTGTCCTACTATCAAAGCAGTTGGTCACCACTCTGAAGGAAGCGGCGCTCCGGTGCAGGATATTAACTGCTACTTTTATGATAGCCACTTCCGCTTGAAAGACGCTGCAGTGGTCGGGCAGCCCTAAACTGGAGTTGAGGGAGAGTTTCCGACAGTGTACTTCTCCTCCAATCCTTCTCGCAAGTTTTAATTCATTAGTAAAAAAGCTTACCGTTTTTCTCCTTCAGCGAATCCTTCCACCCATTGTCCCTCGAAGATACGTGAGCAGAGAAACGATAGCTAGGGCTAGGCTCGGCGACCTGGTATTCGAAGTATTTTGTAATGAATTCCAAGTGTGGGAGGATTTCAAAAAGACAAGTCTCGCAGTCATTTAAGTACCTAAATTCTCTGAGTCTGAGTGCAGGTTTCGCAGCCATATACTACCATATTCAGCGACATAGTTGGTGTGATTCGTAGTGCACTGAACACTCACCAAGTTTCCCGCGAGTATAGTACAAGAATTCCTTGATGGAGTAAAAGGACTACCTTTAGTGAGAGCCCCCCCTACGTTAGTGCAGGACAACGGATGCCTTTCTTTCTCTTTGTGGTTTCCACAAGAGTTTTCTGTCTAAAATGAACCCTTGGTATTGTATTTAACTCTGTCAGCAGACCGAAGACGCGTTCCCCCGTTAGTGAGAGATGGGCATCTGAGATTTCGTACTTCCTAGTAAATACAATCAGTTCGGATTTAAGGAGATGCCGTTTTCAACAGTCCAGTTGCTAACGATATCGAGGTATTCGTGAGTTAGTTTATACACCGTATTTAGAAATCTTACCTCAAGCGCGAAGGCAATCACCTGACAAACGAATAAGTTTTTGAGACTTTGATATGAAATTTTGCTCAATTTATTTTCTTCGATTTATTCTTGTATAGAAAGCTTTTTATTTAACAATATATCACCACGCAGTTTGGCGTAAATAATTATCCAAGTTACCGGTGCAATATCCAAAGAAATTTTTCAGATCGGAACATTATAGTCTATTGCTGCCATGCAAACTGATCGATCAATATCAAGTTAAAGTCAAGCAAAGTAAACTTGTACCTGTGAGTAGTACTTTAGCTTCTGTGCAATCAAAGTCGACGGTTCTTCTTGTTATTTAAGTATATCTCTTGGTGATTTGAACCACCCATATTTGTTTATCTGTTTACAATAATTAAGTGCACCGTTATCTTTTAAGTAATTGATTGTATGTATATGAAAGACTGCTATGGATAATTATTAATTTCACCGACACACTCTCACAAAAATCTGGTTTTTTAAAATAGCTGTGGCAGAGTATGATATGAGCTTTTAATGCAACGCATGAATAGAGTAAGTAGCAGGAGAATTAGGAAAAAAGGAAGACGCAAAGCCAACATGAAGTGCGAGCAAAGCAGGGGAGTAAGCAAAAGGAGCGCAGACAATAGATAGTGATTTGAATACTGATGCGGATAGAGAAATTAAAAAGTAAGGTTAAGGTGAGACGTGGCAACAGCAGAGCGTTGCACGAAGGTTTACAAACATACTTATACTTGCACGCCACGTTCCTTTGACTCGCCACTCATAAACCACAAATTACACATTTTCGTAGAGTTGTATGCAACACTTCCTTATTTCTATGTTAAAAACACAACAACACTAACAATAGTTAGCTCCAATAGACGCAAGTGGCAACTTACGACTGACTAGTTGCAGTTGAAGTGGATTTGTAGCTTCTCAATTACAGCAATTCCAATTAATATCCATCATGTTTGCACCACATTATCCTAGCAACAAAAGCAAAAACAATTTACGAGGCAAAAGAAAATTTGTTGTGGAGGCCGTCGCATTTGGTGCGCGCAAATAATGCAGAATAAAGTAGTGAGTGCTCGAAGGTAGTCGGTAGATGAGCGTATTTCTAATTTGTGGCGCGTGTTGCATGCCATCACAATAATCATAAAATGTAGATAGCAGCCTATAGCAAGCAAATACAAGCATAAATATCCATATATTAATATATTGAAAGAGTGTGTGTGTGTGTGTGTACAGAGCTACTCTAGTCAACCACTTGAACGACGGCGTCGGTGGCAATGTTGCAACAGCAAACTTGCCACAACGCAAAGTGCGATGGCAAGCAGTAGCCCAACAGCCTCTAAATGCCACACTATATTGCACCCAGCTTCCCACTTGCTTAGCACACCAGTGCACACACAAACAACCCACACATGACTGGCATATACTTGCAACACCACTCTACTACGCTTCCTTTACTTTTGCGCCAGATGCAATCATCTTCGTCGAATTGTTGCGCCTTGCCGCTGCAACTTGCAATTGCGAAATCATAGTACACACACTCATACCAGCTCATCTATATTTGTAGCAATGGCAGCAGCATAGATTATGCGCAGCCTATTCAAGGTGGCAAGCAGCTGCTGCTGCCGTTGCAAGGGGTTGAGTTGGGCGCGTAAAGCGCTAAGAAGGGGCCGAAAGGACGTTGCACATAGTAATTTGAGCATAAAAAAATAGAAAGAAATCAAGTTGAAGCAGAAGAAGTAGTAGAAAAATGCAAAATTTATGATCAGCAATGCGTTGGGGCATGAGCGTGTGCTGTAGTGCGGGCGCGCAGGCAATAAATCCTTGCGACGCGTAGCTGCAGCAGGCCTCGCACAGCCATTAGTTGTGCCGGTGCTAGGTGGGCAGGCGGTGCAGCGCATGTTAGGCTACAAATGAAATGCAAATCTGCTTATTTTGTGTGGTTTGATACGCACATACATACACACATACACACACATGCCTTTTTATGCTGTTTAGCGGAAAGTTTAGCTTCACTGCGAGTTGCACCTTCAACTTGCTGCTACATTTCCACTTTTTATTGTGATTCTCTCTCAAATAATCGCTTGGGTGGGGTCGGGGTTGCGCGACGCAACTCTCGTGCCGCACTGTGGCATGCAATTAAAAATTATGGTTGCCCAACAGGATGAAAATTGTAGCTGCAGTTGAAGGATGCAAACAAACTTCTGGCTCCTGGAACTGGCGCGCACAGTGTGTTGATTTGGAAACGCTTAGAGCAAAAAAAAAAAAAAAAAACAGTTTATAAAAACATATTGAGATATCTGAACAAACATAGAACAAGTCTTGAGTTATATCAAATTACGTAGCAAAGGCAATGGTTTCAACACTTGAGAATTTCAGCTCAACAAAAATCTTCAAAAAATGAACTATTTTTAACAAGTCAATTGAAAACTCCTGACTCATAGGATGCGCAACCAAAATTAAATCCATAATTTTTTGATTGTCCCAGCATTCAAAAAGCGCTTTTGTCGGATCATTAGTTTGTGAATTATATCATTTCGAGTTAAACAACTTTTGTTATGGTAAAAAATATGGACAAAAATGAATTTCTCGTTTTAACAAAATATTGCTTTAGAAAAGGAAAAAATACGATTGAAGCAAAAACTTGGCCCCATTAAATTCCGACGAAAACATCAAAAAAATGGCTTTCAAGTGAAGTTGTTCGAGATAGCAAGGACTCTACAGATATCTTGGGGTTTCACATAGTCTCATGAAGTTATAAGTTATAACGATCCGAAAACATAGCGTTCAGAGTTGTATTTGCCAACAACAAGTTTTTTAAACTAGTAAAAAAATATATGATATTATGACTTTACGATGCTTAATAACACGTTCTGATCGTACCCCAATCAATTTTCTGTGCAAAATGTGTGCCGCACGAGATTACTTTGGGCCAAAACCAACGAGGAAATGATGATTGAAAACAGTGCTCGGAGATGTGCAAGCGTAATAAACGTAAGCTTTTGTGTCGATATGTGACAATGGATGAAACATGTCTCCTTCATTTCAACCCGAAGTTCAATCGACGGTCATCCGAGAGAACTGAATACGATGTACCCGCTATACCTGTGCTATAATCAGTGTATGGTCTTTGAAGGAGAATATGTTGAATAGAAAATGTGTGTTTACTATAGTAGGCCGGATTATAGTTTGATTATCTCAATTAGGCGCTTAAACATTGTGATTTGAAATTTGGAATTTTTTCAATAAAAAAAAAAGTTTCTGAGAATAATAATTTTGTAGCGGGAATTTTTAAAATTTGAAAAGCCAACTTAATGAATATGTGATGGTTACTTTTGAGAAATGAAACTTAGTTGGTGAAATTTTAGTTTGAATGAAATTCCTATGTTAAATGTATGGAAAGCTAAAACGAAAAAAAAAAAAATAGCGAACTCTTAGAGTTAAGTTACAGCGCCTGGCTTGAGGGAGGATTTTTTGTTTGTCAATTACTAACATTTGGGGGGTTAGATTTGAAAAAAAGATCAAAAATTATTTTATGAAGCACCCTAATATACACATAGTGTAAAATTTTGAATTTTTTTCATATTTGGATAGCTCCTAGCTTTAAAAATAGCATACTAAAATTTTCCATCGAAGTCTTTAATAGTTTTTGTGTTACAGCCATATAAGGAGAAGTCGCTCTGTTCAATCCGCGTCGCCAGTTATTATTTATTATACCCTAAACAGGCTGTATTAAGTTTGTCACGAAGTTTGTAACACCCAGAAGAAAGCGTCGGAGACCCTATAAAGTATATACATATTATATATAATGTGATCAGTATGTTGAGCTGAGTCGATTTAGCCATGTACGTCTGTCTGTCTGTTTGTCTGTATATGTATATACGAACTAGTCCCTCAGCTTTTAAGATATCGTTTTGAAATTTTGTAAACATCTTTTCATCTTCAAGAAGCTGCTCATTTGCCGGAACTGCCGATATCGGACCACTATAACATATAGCTGCCATACAAACCGAAGGATGGGAATCAAGTTCTTGTATGGAAAACTTTTGCGTTTGACAAGATGTATTCAGATCGGCTTCCTATAGCATATAGCTGCCATACAAACTGAATGATCGGAATCAAATGCTTGAATGGGAAAATTCCTCTTTTGACGATATATCTTCCCGAAATTTGGTATGAATTAATGCTCATAGAAATAATGTAATATCGGAAGAAATTGTTCTGATTGGCTCACTATAACATATAACTGTCATACAAACCGAACGATCGGAATCAAGGGCATGGTATCTTCACGAAATTGGACTTCGATTACTGCTTAAGGTAACAACATAATTTCCACAGAAATTGTTCACCATGGTTAATTATAGCATATAGCTGCATACAAACTGAACACATAGTTACATATGCATCTGTGAAGGGTATATTAACTTCGGTGCAGCCGAAGTTAACGTTTTTTCTTGTCTATACACTCGTTTTTTCTCAACCAAAATTTTTCGAAATTGCAGGAGTGATAACTTGAAACCAAGTAATCCAATCATCATAAATTTTTCTACATAGAGGGACTCATTTGGGGTTTGATCTGATCAGAAGTGAAACTTTGGCACTCCAAAAAGACCAAAATATGGAATAAAGTTCAACTTAAAAAAAACGACATAATTTTTTTCCTTTTTAACGGTTTTTTTTAGTTTAACGAGAATTTTTTATTTTTTAATTTTTACCATGGAGAAGGTCAGATTCACTGCAGCAGTGGAAGATCCTCATTTTAACCCCGACGGAGATATCGTATAACTCATATGTAAGTATTTAATTTCAAATATTTCAGTGTGTATTCTTGAAACATATGTACAGTAGCGGACAGTGAAATCCGGACAACCCGTCGATTTATGTTTAAAGCACGATTGTAACCGACAAGTGTAATTTTTTGCAGAAAGGTTTATTCTTTCACATAAATTTGTGCTCTGTACATGATTTATAACAACTTTTAGTTATTTTTTCAATAGTTTCAAAGTTTATTTCGTGCTCGCTCTTCGTTGAAGCTTAAATATGCCAAAATTAAAAAAATGTGCGAATTGCAAAAATGTAATATTTTAATTTTGCGAAAAGAAAATCTGACCATTCGGGAAATTAGTAATAGAGTTGGCTTTAGCAAGTCTTCCATGGGAGAATTTCTAAAAAAATGTTGATAAAACCAGGTCTTCTAAGAGAAAAACTGGCTGTGGAGCAAAGAAGAAGACAAGTTCTAGTTAAGATCGGGTTATAGAACGTAACAGTTTGAGTTATTTAAAGTTGTCGAAATGCAAGTTAGCGCAAAACTGTTCGTCGAAGGCGTCTAGAAGTTGACTTAAACGCTCGTCGAGACGAGAAAAAACCACTTTTAACACCAAAAATGCATCGAAACCGTTTACGATGTGCAAAAGAACATCAGAATTGGACTCAAATTGATTGGCGAAAATGCAATCTTCTCAGATGTGTCCATATTTAACATTTTCTGCAGCGGCGGTATGTCCTCCGTGAGAAGGAAAGCTGACGAGCGGTTCAAAGACGAATGTGTTCAGAAATTGTTAAGCAGGTAGGCAGCCGAATGGTCTGGGCTTGCTTTTCCTACTATGGCCTTGGGCCCTAATAAAAGCAAACGTCAATGGAACTAAGTATCAGGAGATACTTGAAATAAATTTAATAATATTTTTCAGGATGACTCTGCGCCCTACCATCTTGCCAAAATAGTATCAATTTTTTTGTACAACTAGATTTATTGCCATAATTTTAATTACAAATTTTATACTTATCTTTTTTTCTTTCTTTAAGGTGAATAATTATTTATCAAAAATCGGGGTCTCGACTTTGGAGTGGCCAGGTAAAACAGTCCTTATCTCAATCCTATTGAGAACCTTAGGTTTGTAATGAAGGTTTAGATAGCACAGAAGAGACCAAAGAATTTAGCAGAGCTGGATGGAATTCTCGAAGAAGGTAGTATAACAGTATTGGAGCAGTAACAATAACAAACCTCATAAATTTAATGCCCCAGCGTATAAAAGCCTTATAAACAGCAAAGGAGGTTTGACAAAATACTAAAAATAGTGTTTTTGTGCAGATTAATAATTCCTTTAACTAAAATTATAATATCATTTCTCTAATTTAAATAAAAAAATGAAGCAATATCTAAAATGAATTTAAAAAAAATTTATAAGTGGAATCGACTACATTGACATTTTTTCAACTTAATACTAATGTACTAAATATATATTATTGTTTTAAAATAAAAATATGAAACATTTCACTAAAATAATAAGGAGAAACTATGATTTATTAGTTGGAAAAAGGAATAAAATTTATTTCTTGTGAGCGTATTTAAACATTACCCTTACAATATATACACATGAGTGTATAAAACTTTTTTTATTAACATTTTGATACAAAATGGCAGCCTCGACGATTATCCTTATAACTCAGGGTTTCTGACATTGAACCAGTCTGAACTTCAGTTAGTTTTTCCATAGCGTCGGCACACTGTGCACGTTTAAATAGCAACGAGTAGGCCATCGATTTCTGGCACGAGAGTTGATGCCGCATTTTGTTGCAGGATTACAAAGTTGCCTATAAAAAGATGTTGAATAATTGTTGCTTAGGAATACAAACAACAACAACAATAACAACACGAATTAAAGCAAACACCACACAACAACAACAAATTATTGAAGAAACAATTGCAGCTGCAATCACTACAGTAGCAACAATAATGACATGTCTGATAACAGCATCGATTGTGCTGATGGCGGTAATGGTGGCAACGACCACGTGCCAACAATTTACCACAATTTGTGAACAAAAAATTAAGGGAGTTGCACAAACACGCACATACATTTATATGGAAGACATAACCAATAAGACTTTGAAATAGAGTGCGAGCTGACAACGCCATTTTAAGTGGACTTAGATGGGTGATGATTAGAATACATTACACAAACGTTGTATTTGTACTTGGGTAGACTGCTGCAACTATTAGTTGCAACAATATTTTAAAAGGTTGAACCACTGCCTATTTATAGCAATACATATGTATATATGTATGTAAGTGTGCGTTTGAGCGTGTTGCAGAATCATAAAATGCAGTGATTATTTGCAATTTATACCGTTACAATTGCGGTAATGAAGTCGCAGCGCATGCAGAGTGCTGTCGCAGTCAGTTGAAAGTAGAAGAAAGAGCGTTTGCCAATTAGCGTGTATGTTGCATATGATGTGGCATGCACCAACGACTGAGATTTAAATTTCTACTGTCTTCTAGAGATTGCAGGCTTTCAGCTGTAGACTTTTTTCTTGTTACTGCCGTGTTTGTTGTTGTGATGATTGCTTATTTGTTGTGATTTTTGTTGTTACAACGTCTAACTGCTAGTGCAGCCGTAGGCAATCTGCTATTAAAAACCGTACACTATTCTAATTCTCATTCGTTAGCATCCACTAAATACTGCTAGCACTTATTACTTATGCCATTCTTTATTTCTAAGGAAATGGCAAAGTCGTCTAGCTGTCAGACCTAGTACGCACAGCGCGCATGCGCACACGTCCCCTAAATTATGGCATTTTATGACCATTACCCATTCGCTCGCACCTAATTTGCTTTCTAATTTTATGTGCCACTCAACGGTGGCAACAGTGGCGGCCAGCCTGCCACACCATACGCCGCACCAGCTGACCCTAACGTCTGGTCACCCCTTAAGCTGTTAAAAGCAATAATTAGCCTTTGTCTTTTGAAATTTTATGCGTCTTTTTTCTACTGGCATTCACTGGCTTTAATGTTATTAACCATTACCTAGGCTGTATACATAGTGAATTTGCTATTGTTGTTGCGTAAATCGTTTATTTTTTGTATAGTACTAAAGGAGTCTGCACTGTCCCATGCATACTTTTAGTTTTGTGTTAAGTATGTAATTGCTTTTCAGCTTTTTATGATGGTCTAACAGTTCACGCTGTATTCCCTTCCTTATTGTTACGCCATTTGGTTGCGAACTTTTATGCGTAAATGAGAATATTGTCTAACTCTATGGTTTTGTGTTGCTTTTACGCCCGACGGTAGCTGATCGGATTGCTGACGGAACTAATCTTCTATTGGTTATGCAGTTATTGCAGCTTTAATGGACACCCTGCAGTAGCAGATGAACTTTCACCCAGCTGAATTTATGAATTTACTAAGAGAAAAGCTTTCAATTTGCTTCGGCGCACAGAACGTTCTTTCGCGAAAATTTTAAGTGATCATGAAACTTAATGAGATTCTACAAAGAGCCTTTTTTCAGGTATAATAAACATTTATTAGGTTGAAACTTCACAAAAGCCTTTAAAGATGCTTTGGCTTCCAGTTTTATATTCTTGTTGAAGTGGCAAAGCATATTTCGCAAAGAGTTTCGAAGAATGTTGGTGAGTTGTCAGGCCTTGACTGAATAAAAATTATAGTCTGTGCAGCGACTACGTGGACCCTACTTTCGTTGGATAGGAGATTCCAGGTTCTACGTCTGATTAACAAATTGAAGATTCCACTGCTATAATTAAATCTTATAAAACGAGAAAACGCTTTGTGTCCATCAAAGATTTATTTCTATTCTTACAAGGCTTCTGAAAACCGTACAGTACCACCACAGCACTTAGCATCATTAACGCCCAGATAGTTTATGACCTTAACCAAAAACCACCCTGCGAGAGGACGATCCTCGTAGCGTTGGACTTGTCAAGAATCTTTGACACTGTCAATCACACAATGCTACTTGAGGATATCGAAAAATGTACGCTTACTCCATGAATGGAATATGAACTACCTGAGCGGTCGTCAATCATTCATACTATTTTGAGGTAAAAACTCAAAACTGAGAAGATTTAAACAAGGTGTTCTGCAGAGTGGTGTTCTCTCCCCGTTATTGTTTAACTTCTACATCTCGAAACTCCCACAACCACCAGAGGGAATTTCTATCAGCTCGTACGCTGATGATTGTACGATAATGGCAATGTAATCGGTATACAAGGCAATCGGCCTGCTGGTCCTTAACTACTCCGCACCAATAAGATCGTCTGGATGAAGTGAAACACTGACAAGGAAGCTGCAAACTTGCCAGAACTCCTCCTCCAAACTGTTCTTGCTGGGGTTCTTTCGCAGAAATCATACCTGCAGGCACCTGCTTGGAGCGGAATCGCCTTCTGGGAGCATCAAAAGGTCATTCCTCAACTACGTCGACGACGAAAAACAATACGCCGACCGGATTTCGGTCCAACTTATTTCCGACAACCACTCACTGTCATTCACAGTGGAGTCATTAACATTTTCACCGACTCCCTCTCAGCGAATGGCGTGCTTAGAGTCAAACCACCATAACCCATATCAGGCGAATAGCTCGAGTTGCCGCGAGAAACGAAAGTGTACCTTGTGCAACTTCGTTCCGGATAGTGTAGCATGTTAAACTCCTAATTATCCAGAATAGACCCTGATATATCAAACCTATGCCCAGCTTTCTATGAATATCCACATGGCAAAGCCATCTGACACCCTTCTCTCTTTGGTCCGACCCCGTCGACACAGCACGTTTCATGGGCCTGCCGTTGGATGATATCGATGACAACTTATCTAATCCTTAACATCCTAACGGGGATTAGGTACCCGTTACGAGCAGCCAGCATATTTGTAAGGCAGAGTATTCAAAAGTTTGGTTTCTTGAGCGTACGACGTCTTGGCATAATTTTTCATTGCAAATGAACTTCATTATTATAAGGATGAGGTCTTAGCAAAATGTTCCAATCTCACACCGTTCGGGGATATTGCTCTTGTTCTGTCCAAAGTGATGTTGACTTGTGCTTCCTTCTGGGTTCAAAATAAGTTTGATGATTTCGATGGATTTTCAGAGGCTGACCAATGGAGACATATATCTTCATGATTCTTCTTAGTCTAAAATTTAAAATGTGATCCCAATCTCGTAATAAGAATCCCTTAATTTTTAGTTCTCCAAAGCGTATTTTACTTTAGTCAGGGCGACCTTCAATCTAAGGTTGAAATATTTGTATCAGCTGTAGTGAGCTCTAGTTGAAACTATACTATATTTCCATGATACTTATATATTATAATTTGGATATATAATGCTTAAGAAATGGTCATTTCCCATATCGCTAAAGATCAATCTTTATAAACTATAGAGAATTGTTTATAGTTTGTAAGCATATACATATCGGAAATGTTCCTAAAATGCCTAAAACTTAATTGTGTAAAGGATCTTAAAGGTCCCACAAACCTCTGGGAGATAGAATTTTGGGCCACCCCAATCCTTTCCTCACATCAATAAAATTAAATGAAAATTCTTAAAAAAAAACACTCACGCAAACCAGATCCCTCACGCGGTAGTGTCGCAGCGTTTACTAGATTTACACCACCCCAGTGGCTCCAAAAGTCTCCTTACACCTTCAGTTATTACACTACTCACACTAGTAAATCTTTAAACCGCACTGAGGAAGCCCTACAATAAATTGTGCAACGCTTGCAGCTTTTCCACAACAATATTTTACGCTTCTAGTTGCACGTTTTTGTTGTTTTTTCTTGCCTACTGCTGCAGTGGCTTGATGCAAAAATAGAATTTCCTGTAGTGCGCGTGCCACAGCAGCCACAAAAGCCGCACTCTACATGGCGCGACTAGTGGCAGCTGTTGCTTTGCAGCGCATACGCTCTGATTATGCCACAGCAACAACACAGCGAGCAACAGCAGTGCGCCGCCTTGACGTTGAACTTGCAGCAGTTGGTTTGTTGCTGTTGCTGCTGCCGCCGCCAAGTTGGCGGCTGTGGCTCGTGTTGTGGTGGTGGCACATGTGGCAAGCTGCCTGGGCTAGCATGTTGGCGCGCAAGCGAGTGTGCAGCAATTTTTCATTTTCATCTGTGATTTCGATTTTTGCTCCGATTAGATTTGCCGCCATTTTTCTTTATTTCCTTGCCACAAGTTGTATATGTATGTATTCGAGAGCAAAAATTGCCTATAATCTATAAAAGGAAGAATCAAATAAATAAATAAACCAAATAAGCTTATATATGTGTATAACAACAACAACAGTTGCAACGACAACAAATGTGGCAACAAAAACATCAAATTATCAACAACAATGTGGTTGCTCGCTTATAGTGCCGCGCGGAAAGCGAAAAGTCGATGTACGACTTCTGTTGTTACTTGCAACTCCTATTGCAACATAGACTTTGTTGTGTTATTTATTTTAGAAATTTTTACTTTTTGTTTTCCAGTTTTTTATGCTCATTTTTCCAACTTCTCGCTGCTGCAGCAACTCAACGAGTTTATGTGCAACTCTGCAACTCTGCAATTGCATCATCTTCATGCCACCGCCACGGCATTTACTTGTAACATCATTGCATTTATACGATTGGCAGCATTTAAGGGGGCTTGTGGCAGTGACCGCTAACCACAACAAAATCTGCAGTCGTATGGCAACATTGTATATATGTGTGGCAGAACACACACATATGTATATATTATGGCATCTTAAGTGCATTGGTGTGCGCTTAAACTTGTTTATCCATACAAGTAGTGAAATAGTGAAAATCTTCGCCAACTGCCACTGCGGGTAGAACCAAACAAAAACTACAACAACAACAAGTTGCATTGTTGCAAGTCAACCAGCCGCCTTGTGCACATCTGGGCAATCAAACGGCATGCTGCCGTACTTCGTGCATGACCCACGCAACAACTCATATGCACAATTGCATGTGGCAGCTTCTTTCGGCGTTGTGCGCAGGAGACATTGCACATAATAGCTTTGGCGTAAAGTTGGGGCGATTAGATAAGAGTCGGCATCTGCTTGGGTGAGGATTTTTTTTTTGATACACAAGTTTTTTCTTAGAAAATCAAGTTATTGCAACGCAACTTCGGTTTTTGAAACATGGAGAATAGAAAATATTGGAAATATGGTAGACAAGATTTAGAATGTTTTCCTCCCAGTAGAACAAAAAACGGGAATTATAATTAAAAATAATCACGCTTTTTTTTCCATAAGGGGTGAAACAATTTCAGAATGACTTAAAAATTAAGTGAATTTGTCTGTGATTTCTGAGAATTAATGTTGCTCCCTGAAAGCTTTGGTCACTTCTCCGCAGGGTCAACTCTTGATAGTTTTTTCTCTGCTCTCATATCAAGGAGGGATGTGTATATGGAATGAAGCCGCTGGAAAAGAGGCGCAGTGATCTTTTTCACGGTTGGATCGAAACTTAAAAAGAAGATTGGATATGAGTTTTATGTAAGGAGCTCTAAGAATATATTGTGGCTACCGGATTATTGTAGCCTTTTTTAATTACATTATATTAATTGTCAAGTATTGAAGTTTCAAACTATTTTATCACCAGACTTTTGTGGGCGCTTGGTTATAGCGGAATCGATGGAAACAGAAAAGGCGATGAGCTCGCAAGATAGGACACCCTTATATAGACTACAAAACTTGTATATCGGTTTGAGAGCGAGTTGAATTTCTGTTATTGAACAACGCTTGCGCTGAACTTCTCGACTTCCCGTGAGCTTAGGTAACTTAGTAAATATTTTTGAAATCCGTTTGGTCTAGTTCAGAAGCAGGAGATCCACTCTTGCTCTTAGTTCATCTTGTCGCAGGGCGATTCTTGCTGGTCATTAGCTAATAGAACTGCGTGACGTAAGCTTTAACCTAACAGTCAAAACTGCATGAATACAGCTGTATTGGAATTATCTTACAAGATCGAATGTTTCCAGATGAGGTCTGAGGCTTTGTCAATTTCTGAGAGTATTTCCGAAAAAACTTAGAAGTAGTTGCTGAGAAGTAGGCAGGTATCAGAATTCACAAAAGCCTCAGCTATTCACATGGATACCATTAGTGGATCGATCTTTTAACCTAACCTCACCTAACTTTGCTGTATTCTTAAATAAAAACTTAAAAAGTACCTCATGAATCTGGATAATATTAAGTTAATCACCCATCTCCAACTTTTGACATATCTCACAATCGTCCGAATATAGGTCGGAATTATTGCTGTAGTAATTGAATATTATCTCCCGGTAACAAGCTGGCTTGTTTACAAAATATCTGAGAAGTACAGTGTGAGTCCTTCGACCTACTTTCTTCTTAAATTGATTTTCTAACTCTAATTTTACGCTCTCAATTGTTTTGTTGTTTGTTTTCTTCAGGTGCCTTCGGAACTTTGCTCTCTTACGGAAGTTAACCTAGCTTAAAGGGGTATTCTGATCTAGGATTTTAAGAAAATCGATTGTTTTTTTTTTGCATATTTTGAAAGTTTAGACTTTCAAAAATATGACCTTGGAAGAATTTTTCAAAATTCGACTTATTTTTGGAGATACAACCGATTTTGTGACGTGGCGTCCGTGTTCACTAGAATTGTCTCCTAAATTTTAAACGCATTTTTCTCGAAACTAATTTTTTGAGGTGGTTGACATGATGTCTGAAGTTCTACTGAACCGATTCCTGTGAAATTTGGTATATACATATCTTCTTTATACAATGCTCTATCGTGTCTGCCTTGGATTTCCAAAAATTTTGATTTGAAGTATTTTTAAAAAATTCGAAAATGTCGAAAAAATCGGGTCAAAAAATTAATTTTTTTTTTCAAGTCGGCGCCATTTTGTAATTTTTTTTTTTTTTTTGAAAATGATCAACCCGATAACGACATCCTTACTAATGAAGAATCTTCTTGTTTTGGTGTTTTAGATCTCTACAAGGGTTGGAATCACGTCAACCAGGACGCACCGTTTTCTTTTAGAAGCCCCCACTCCACCGGCCCGTATCTCGACGAATTTTGGTTTTTTTTTTCTTGCAATTTTTGTTCTATATTATTAAAATGTCAATAAAAAAACATTTAAAAAAGTGGATAGTGAAAATGTTTTCCATTTTTTTTTAACTTAATTTAAAAAATGCCTAAAATTCAAGCGTCTAGACCGGAATACCCCCTTAAGCAACTACTGTATATTGTATATAAAACATTTTGAACTCCTCAATCTATCAATTTTATATCCTGCGTGATAGAAAAAGCCCTCTTAGAACCCTGTGGCGTAGGCGCTGCTCTTTCCATCTTTAGGTGAAATCCTCTATGTTAGGACCTACTCGACCAATATCAACCAATTTTATTGTATGTTATTATTCCGATATTACGAAAATTAGCAAACTCCGACTAAAACTAAACCTGCTTGCATAAATACATAATTTTGTTTTTATTTTACAGTATATAAATCGAGATCCAAAGACGTTATTGAAAAAAACTTTGCACATATAGCGCCTGTAGCTATGCTATCTTACTACTTAAAGTTATCAAAATCAGACTATAACTTTTTTGATCTCCATTTGCCTTTCGCTAACTTAATATCGATCTGCGGCTCAATCTGTGGAACATATTAAAGAAATTCAGATAGATTATTTTCCTGACAATAATGCACCTCTGAGATCAATATTGGTGAAATAAGATCGTTTCTGACTTCAATACTGTTTTACGGAACGAAAGTGGATACTGAGGCATTTTTTGCATTATTTTCTTTCCAAATGAAATCGGTCACTAGGTCACCGTGCCCACTGGTTTCAAAAGGGTCCAGTTTCGCACTTATAAGCATCTATTAACATGTGTAGAATGAAGATTCTTTTTCAACAAATAATAAAGAGTATGGACTCAATTTATAAGGGATACTATGCATGACACACAAGAAGCTAGAAACAAGAAAAGTTTATGAAAATGATAGCGGCAGCAATTTCGCAAAGTACGCGTTGTTAATGGCCAGGAAATAAACACAAAAACAACGCTATGCTCTATTAAATTGTTGAACTAAAGACGAACGAGGGCAATGTGAAATAGGAGCGTGGCAAATGGTGAAAAACTTTGAAGCTTCTTCTTTTTTCGGTGAGAGAACAAGGAAACACTGTTTCTGTGAAAGAGTTGCACAAGTAATGAAAAAAATACACATACAAAGAGGAACAAAAACAACCATGAGGATCAAAGCGAAGCGACGCCGCCGCAGTCGTTTGAGGCCTTTGAGTCCAACGACGCTTGGGGAAAAACAAAGCGCTGCCACTATATGGGTATTTGACAAAAGGCGACAAAAGGGCAGCCGGCCAGTTGGTTGGGCGACTGTGGCGATGCGTGGCCGCAAACACACAAAAACAACAACAATAAAAACTATGTGAAAGCAAAGAACGGCGAGTGATGGGGTACAGAGGATACAAATAGGAGAAAAATAATACGATTGACCGCAAGTGGTAAAAATAAAATCAAAAAAAAAAAACAAAAATGTAAAATAAAGGACGATTGAGAAGAGAGAAGAGTGGTGTCAGCTGTGTGCTGCAGGGAACATAAAAGTTCACAAATACACACACGGCTTGTGTGACTTTGCCACTCGTCATAAATATATATAGGGGAGCCATAAAAAATAACGGCTCGCTATTGCACTTGCAGTGTACTTTATTGCATGCGTTGTTGTTGCTGCAGAAATTAGCCTAGTTTAATTTTAAATGCGCTGCGGTGTCGCTTACTCCGCGCACACCCCGCAAGAGCCACTGTTGCCCGCTTAAAGCACAAAGTGACTGCAGTCCACACGCGGCACATCAGCTGTGGCACGAACGCAGCGCAGTGTATTTTGTCTGTTGCTACAGTGTCATGACTTGCACATTGTTGTTGCTTTTATATTTATTTTTCGCGTGCCCACTTCTTCAAGGCAAACATGCACCCTTTTTGGAAACTCAGCAGAAGGTAGAAGCAAAAAAACTTAATATTTTAAAAACATACAAAAATCCAAACGTGCCACTAGCAGCAACAAATTCTAAAATACACCACCACTGAAACACAAAAACTGCCTTGGGGCAGGTTCCACATGCTTGCAACACCCCTACACAATCCTTGCCACACCTTCACGCGCACATTGACATACATACATACACATATGTATGTACATATGAGCACGCTTGCGGCCCCATTCCTTGCCGCTTTTATTTAACACCTTATGTGTGCGCACACACCGCTGCGAAGGCGAAACACAACAACCAGCACTTTGCAACACACGGTGCCTACCGCCGTCCTTACTGCGTTCTACTTCTTGTTATTGCTGCTACTGTGCTCCCCTTTTGATATTTTCGTAACAGCATCAGACTGCACTGCTAAGCTGTTTTAAACGCCGCTGTTGTCGCTGTGTTGTTTTGCTGCCGGCAACATTTGCTACGATTGCGACTGCTGCTGCTACCATTTTGACGCGTACTTATGTTGCTTTTATGCTTCTTGTTGCTGCCACCGTAGTCGTATTGGTGCTGTGGCAGCAGCGGTGCAGTGCTTTCGCTGCCTTTGTGGCAGGCAATCACTTGATAGGTCAGCGACCCGCACAATGGTGGCGCATAATTGTTAAATAACCGCGCGTGTACATACTTACGCTTGCAACAATGAGCGCATGCACGAGCAGCACAGCAGCAGCCCTTGTAACAGTTACACAATACTATGGTGGCACAGTCAGCAGGCTGTCTTAGTGCAGATTTACTTTTGCTGTTGCTTTTTATGCTACATAGATCCAAATTGTACTAGAGATGGCAACTTTACAAAGAACAGTGTTGAAATGTTTAATAAACTTTTCTTTGGAAGTCAAGGTCTGAATATGCTGGGATGCAGCAAGCAACAACAAACTTCCAGCCTCGATCTATCCAATTAGTATCTCTGTAACCCCGTGTCTTCAGTGGGTCTCTGTGAAAGATTGTATTCAAAACTTGTTTAAATTCAAAAGTTGGTTCCAGCCGGTCGGGTTCTATTCGATTTTCTAACAATAATCACCTGTAGCATACGATAAAGTTCAACCAAGCAGCCGACAAAAGTGTCACCGAGGAAATGTTATGCAATTAAACCACCCAATGTATTCACCTGACAGATACTTTATCTGACATAACCTCACATTATTTAAATGAGTTAGGCTTGATTTTAGACTTGCATAAGTTAGCCTAACCCATGACTAATTAAATATACGACTTTCTAAAAACATTGCGTTACAAAGACTTTCAGGCATAGTTCAGTTCGCTGGGAAAACATTTTCAAACTCTGCTTTACCTTATATTCGTATGGGACTGCATTAAAATAAGTAAACATTTCATTAGACCAAAGCAGCATCGAAGATTTCCATAAAGTGACTATAACCTCAATTAAAAATGCAAACATTCAATTTGGTCACTGTATGAGCGAGGGCAAGACAAGGTATCTGGAGGCTACAGACAAGGTTCCTCGCATCTTGAAAACTAATACACTGTTGGCAGATATATATTACAAAAAGTGAAGTACTTGGTCCATCTCGAAATAAGCATAAGTACTCCAAAAATATAGACCTAATAATTCCGGCCAACCGTGCTTAGTAAGGCAGGTAATTGAGAAGCTGCCTCTCCCTGGACGAGCAAGAATTACAATTCATCAATCAATCAATTAATATTTCCGTCTGCAATGAAAGGTAGAAGGATAATCTACGGCGATACGGCGACATGAAAATAGTTAATCGAAAAAAATTGCAATGAATGCGCTGTTTAGGCGATGTCGTTCATAAGAAAGGCTATGTTCCACCGATATGTTTATTCGATTCAAGAACCATAGATGGACAATGGAAGCAAGTGCGCCCACGTATACAATAGAGTTGCCAAGTGCACAGTAATCTGTCTGCACATAGGATGTACGTAAACCGCTGTGACTTCGCAAAGGATAAAGGCGACTGGCGAACTTTTGTGTTCAGTTGTTGAGTCAAAGAGAAAGACGAAATAGTGCCATAAGATGCAACAGATTTTGAAGCACTAATATTATTTAGAGAGTCTGATGTTATATTTCTTATTAAGCTAAGGCAGATTTCGTTCCATAACTGCAAGTACTTCTTCCAAGGGTACGTCTCTACTTCTAACATACTGAGCATTGTTGAGGTCACCGTATTTATAAAAAGTGGACGAAGTTCCAACTTATCACAGGAAGGATTTCGACTTCAGCGGAAGGACGTCCAAATGGTCTGGTAAAAAGTTTATCAAACAAATTCATCTTGAGCTTATTTTGGATCCTCAACCGCTTTCTAAAAATGCAGTAGTTTAGTGTAAATGGTTTGTGCTTATTTTGAGGTAGTTAAAATGATCATGCGTAAATCCATTTTGAGGGTCATTATTTTACGCTTTTAAAAACCCGACTACATATACATATGATTTAAAAGATATTATTAACTTTAAACAACACATCTGCTTTGGAGACCCTCCAGACTTTTAAAAGACCTTAAACGATATAAAAACTGAAAATCTCATTTGCTGTTCCTCTCTAATGTGTTACATATGTACATATGTATACGAGTATGTCCACAAGTGCGCGGCTGTATGCACACGCCGTTGCCCTTGTTACTTGCTGCTTGCAACAGCGCTCGCTGTCATTGCCAGCAACTAACAGTTGCACCAACTGTTGTTGCCACTATTGTATTTTTACTTTTTCATTGTATATGCCGTTTTTATTACTTTTTTATTGTTTTTGTATTCGCATTGCTTCATATACTCAATTTAAGTTACTTTATGCGCATATGTATAGTATGTATTCTCTTTTATTTTGCCTCTTTTTCCTTTTTCGCTACTCTCTTCGACTACTTTTGCAACCTCATCAGCATAGAGGCGCCAGTGGAAAGTAAATTGGGCTAATAATTGTTTTTATCGCTGCAGTTAAATTATGTATTTTTAGAGAACTTTCAAAAATTTTAAAATTAGAAATTTGTTTTGTTGTGTGGGCAACAAATAGTAAGACTTTTGAATTTAAACTCATTCCCGGAAATATATTTTTCTAGATTGTCACATCAAACTTATCATTAGTATATAGTAACTTGTCTATCTGACGTACATACATAAAGTGCATTTGGCGATTTTGACGATAAGTGAAATTAATCAAAAAATAAGTTCCACTGAATTTTGTTTGTAGAATAAAATTTCTGGCGCCTAAACGTTCCAAATTTAGGAAAAAACCACGTCAAAGCAGGTTAAAAATCAAGGTTATGTTGATAGTTTTACTCGATTATCGAGGTGGGGTGCACTCCGAATTGCTTTCGACCGGCCAAACTGTCAAAAAGGAATACTATTTGAGTGGTATATCGTTTACGAGAAACTATTCGTAAAAAGAGGCCGGAATTATGAGCCGACCAATCTTGGTTTATGCGCCACGATAATGTTGCAGCGCATACTGTATTGATTCTTCGTGAGTTTTTCGTCATATTTTTAATCAACACCTATATCTTCAATATTATATAATATAAGTTTCTTTTTCAACAAACGCATCTCCTTGTCATTTTATTGGTGTCTACCACTGGGCAGATCGCCTGATATAAGTAGCTAAGAAAACTTTGCTCAAGAGTCGATTAACATTTTATGAAAGGCCTACAACATTGATAAGTCATACTTGGTAAATCAAGTAAATCAACCTGTAAAGTTATATCAGAAGCTAAGGGTGGATTACTTATAATGGAATGGTGAAGACTTAAGTAAGCGACAACGGAAGGAAAGAGTATAAATTAGTTTAAACATCTAACCGACTTATCGTGAGATCGTTTATGATCAGGATACTTTCATTTAATAGAACGGCACAGAGTGATCATAAGGGCCTCGATGCGAATGTGAAAAAATTTTGCTCAGATGCTACCTGTCAAACGAAAGTCAGACGGCAGCTGTTAATCTAATGGATGGAAGTGTCAAGAAGTGCGTGGTCTTGTCAAAGCAACTTGTTATCGAAAACTTTAACATGCAAATAAGATAATTTGAAATTGATTTTAATGTGCTCAACAATACTGTCTTCAACAAAGAATGAACTAAACATCCCATTAGCAAGAAAATTTAAGACTTTTGTCGATAAATTTTTAACTGGCGGAGGCATAAATATACGGTGTATCATCAAACGGCTTGATATTTTTCAAAGGTCTAACATTTATTTAGAAGGACAATTTCGGACAAATGACCATCACAGCTAAGTTTACAGTAGCTTATCCGATCTACCCAATTTTGGAGTACTTTCTCGATGGTTTCAGGCCTTATGGCAGCTACATGGTTGGCGTAACATTTATCTTTAACAGTCCCCACAGAAAATAGTCCAACGGAGTTAAATCGCAGCTTCTGGGAGGCGAATTCACATCACCTCTTTAGCTGATTATGCGATTTTCGAAGATAGTGCGAAAAAGATTGAGTGTAGCGTTTGCTGTATGGCACGTAGCGCCGACCTGTGCCCCAAATGCGACAATTCTGCTTGTTAACGTAACCATCGAGGTGGAAATGAGCCTAGTCCGAAAAGATGATTCTTCGGTAGAATTGACCATCCTCGGTTTTTATTTCAATATTTCCCAGTTTTCTTGTAGTGAATAGCGACCCATTTCGTAAATTTTAGACTTTTTACTGAATATCTGTCACTTTCCGAATGGTATTTGACGTTTCCAATGTCGAAATATAGACAATCAAAATAAAACTTTAGATGGCCCACCGGTTACAATTTGTTTGAAAAACTATTTTCTAAAAGATCCAGTGACAGAATCTCTATTTTGGAAAAAAAATATATACATATGAATAATGTCTGTAACCTGAACAGTGCAGAAGGAAACATCGGAGATGCTATAAAACATACATATACATAAATGATCAGCAATGAGGAGTTGGGAGAATGAAGTTGTTTTTGCCATGCTTACCTACGCTTGTATTTATGAACGCGAACTAGTCGCTTAGTTTTCTAGAAGCTCTCAAATTTGGCACCCGTCATTTACTCCAAAAGAAGCTGTTCATTTGTTGGAATCGCCGATATCCGACCACTATAGTATAAAGCATATTTCTTGCATCCTCTTCTCTGCTCGCCAAGTTTGAGCTCTGCTCTCCTCTTATTCTCATACTCAGCTCTGAAATTAAAGTTATTAATTGAATCCATTAAAAGGAGGTATATATACAGTCATTTTTTTAAATAGACTTAACCAGTTGATATTTTACTGCTATTGGTTTATACCAGTTTAAGTAATTTATACCAGTTGTTATTCGATTCACCACTGTATCTCAGAATAATGAGTATTAAAAGAAAAGCTAAGAACATCAAATTTCATAACATTAGCGTTCGGTTATCAGTAAATTAATGCTTTCCAGAGATCCTAATTGTGTTGCAACAAGCACTTTGTGACGTTTCTCTTTGAAAAAAAAAATGGACAAACACACGCACATACATACATATGTATACATTATCAGACCAAATGCATTAAATGCTATTGAAGGGAGATAAGCCATGTTAAAACAGTGACAACAATAAATTACAACAAAAAGCAAATTAAGACACATAAGTAAAGGCAAATATGAATTATGCGTGGAAGCAACACAACAACTACAACAAAGCAGCAGCAACAATTATTGAGATACACATTGACGACGTGTTGCGCAGGCAAATGCAAAAGTATGTAAATGAAATTATGAGCACAAGATGTATGTAATCATATATACCATATGCATTTATAGGTGCATACATGTACACACATTAAGTCAAACATATGAGCATAAATAAATTGAAATCACTTAAAATGCATTTTTACTTCCTTGTTGACATTTCTGGGTCAGCGACCCAAGGCAAAATTAAGACAAGCAAAATTAAGCTGGACTCCGAGCGCGCTCACTACAAATGGAGAGAGCGAGAGCGTTCGAATAAGAAGGAAAGAGTGGGTGAGAAAAAGAGGTCATCATAGAGGCGCGTTGTGGGCCAATGCGCAAGTGTACGCGTACTGGAGCAGTTGATGGCCGCCAACAGTCATAAATGCGGCAATTTGCGGACAGACCGACTGGCGAGAGTGTAAAGCAATTTATTTTAAATATGGACACGCACCAGAGTCACAACAAATGCAGCGCGCTAATGTGAGCAGGAGTAGTGCCAGCAACAACAACCACATCAACAACAAGCAGCAGCAACAATACACAGTGTAATAACAGCACAACCATGCAGTGATCAAGGCAGTAGTTGGAAGCAAAAAACAACAACAAGGTATAAATATTGTGTGTTCCATTAGGACTACGCGGCAGCAACAACAATTGCTCATAGCAAAGTCAAAGTTATTGTTCTCGCAACGTACAATTTATGCACAATTGTTCATGGCATAATTGCCGCACACTTTCGTTTGCAACTAAATAATGATAACAACAATAACAAGTTGCTGCAACAGTGTGACTTACTACGCGTAGTAATATTTGCAAATTTTTAAGACGCACAACAGTGTGTTTTGAAAATGTGTAGCAGAACCAAGTAAACAGACTGCTCTATTCCAGAAGATTTTCCTCAGAAATGGAAGATTCAATTCGAAAATGCCTTGTGTAACTAGATTCTTCAAAAAATACATACATGACGATGTTATTTAAAAAAAAAATATTTGTTATTTGCGACGTAGTCCGAAAACCACTATCTATTATATACTTATAGCCAGACAAAATATTCTGAACTGAATATGAAAAGACTCACTAACATAAATTGATCAAGCTGGCTTACGGAGCGCACTAAATAAGTGGTGGATAAAATCAGCATTGCTGATCAATACAATACGAAAACAGTAGTTCTCTTCTCAAACAATTTTGTTTACCCGAATTCTGGTTTACTAATGATAACAGTTTTTCAAGCAAGATGGACTCATCGACCTCCGACGGACTGATCCTTAGTTCTATCATCACCCATACCCTACATGTTTTCCGCATCAAAAAATAGAGTTTCCCGAGTAAGAACACTCTTAGAAAACCACACGTCATACACAATTTCTTTACAATCTGTATTCAATGCACTCTTTGGATTGACGTCACAATTTCTTATATTGATTCGCAAACTATTTGCGAATATATAACACTTGATCGAGCTCATTGTGGCTTTCTGATCGCATTAAACTCATGGCAGACAAAATCAACATGGCTCATCAAAGCAGTAAAAAAAGCAGTCGTTCTCCAAAAATGACAAAAAGCTTAGAAAATATATCACTTCTTACACGAAATGAGCCAACACAGCGATGCAAGAACCATATGAATCCGCTTTTACGAAAGACATATTCTCGTGAATCCGAGAACGTATACGTACACCAGGATTATGTAAACTAACACGGTTATATTCCCGGCACTGTACTAAAATCAGAGTATAGAATGACTTCGAAGGACACGTTGACCTATTGTTTGCTTAAATCTTGAAAACGCATGTTCACCAGGATATTTCTACTTTGAAGACCAATTGAATTCAAGTAGCTGATTATAAGATGATATAATTATATAATAAAGTGTTTTTAAAGTGCCATTTCATATTTCATAGATTACAAAGTAGACTCAGTAGACACAAAATTTTAACAATCGGCTCTCGACATCCTCTTACTCTAGTTAGGAAAGTATTTTACAATGCGACAAAACATTGATAAGAATCCATTAGCTTTTCCAAAACGCATGAACAGAATTTGAAGAAAAAAAAGATATAGGACTTTATTACGTATTTATCTTAATTTTATTTCTAGATTTACAAACGAATTTCATTGAATATATTGGGTTGTCACAAAAGTCTTGCGGTATTTTTATTGAATCAATTCGTGTGGCACCCATACATCGAGCTTCTTAGTGACTCCAAGCTTCTTCAAATGGTTTACAACGGTTTGATGACTACTATGCCGGTCTCTTCCGACCAATTCAGCGATTTTATCGCAATTTTCGACGACAGGCCTTCCGGAGCTTGGCGCATCTTCGACCACCTCTACACCAGAACGAAAACGTTGAAACCATCGTTGTGAGGTGGAAATGGAAACTGTATCGGGTCCATAAACTACACAAATTTTATTGGCGGCTTGAGATGCATTTTTGCCTTTATCGTAGTAGTACTGTAAAATATGCCGAATTTTCTCTTTATTTTGCTCCATGTTTGCGACGCTAAAACTCACGAACGACTTAAATGAAAAGACAATCAATCAAGCACGTGTTAGTGCGTAAAATGAGCTTTCCAAAAAGGTATAGCATGACCCGATGCGACGAATAAAACTAGAACTACGCGCTTTCAGCGCCAACTAGCGAAAATACCGCAAGACTTTTTTGACAACCTAGTATATACCAAATTTCGTGAGTGGAATCGTTGCGAATGTTGAAAATAGCTTACAGTGATTCAGTTTTACGAAAAACATCAGCCTACGAGTGGAACAAAGCCTTCAAAGACGGTCGAGAGATCGTTGAAGACATGCCTCGTTCTGGACGCCCTTCGACCTCTTCAACAGCGGTGAAGGATATTGTGCTTAAAAATCGTCAGGCAAATGTTAAAGAGAGGCCAAGATATCTCGACATCTCACGCGAGCCCGTGCGATTGGTTTTGATGGATTTTTTGAGTATGAAACGCATTAGCTCGACTCGTCGCGATAAAGCTAAATGGCTTTCAAAAATAGTAATGCGAATTCCGATCCCACATTCATGGAGAACAATATAACTACCGATTAGACATAAGGTTATAAGTTTTACATGTGAACAAGTCAACAATCATCGGAATGGAGGGAAAAAAGGCGACACCAAACAAAGCCACTCAAGGATCAAGGAGGTGCTCATTTTTTTGTCGATATTCGTGGTTTTGGTACAACTTGAATTTGTTCCGGAGGGACAGATGGTCAATAAGAAGTCCTATGAGGCGTTTGCGTGAGAACATCATTCGAAAACTTCCGAAATTGTGGTAACCAGTATATGAATTTTACGACGTACCGAATTTAAAGGCAAAAGCGCAATGAATACCATCGACCAACCACCGTGTTCAACAGATTTGACTCCGTGTGATTTTTTTTTTGTTCCCCAAACTACTTTCGTGGTCCATGGAGCCCGCTTTCCGGTCGATCGAAGAGATAAAATGAAATTCACTGAAGGACCTGAAGTCCATTCCAAAAAGTCCTTACTAAAAGTTTTTCGAGGACGGGAAAAATCGTTGCCATAAGTGTGCTACATCTGCTTGGAATTACTTTGGAAGCGCCAAAATAAGGATTGATGAATAATTAAATATTTTCCGTTTTATTTACAATTTCTGGATACTTTGTATATCTCAAATTTTAATATAGACTGTACCGTTGTCACTCTAAACTCCTACTCAAGTTGAGTGGCAACACCACACGCGACCGATTGCCGGCGATGCAAGCAAATAAAATATGCACGCGCTTAATTTACGCACAATTGTTGTTGCTTGTTGATGCTCCATTTATTATTATTATATAACTTTTTTTCCACATTGTTGCTTGCAATTTATCATAGTTGTAGTGGCTATTTACTCGCAGCAATAATTCCTCATCTTGCTTGCTCCATTATGACATAGAATTGCTGCCGCTTCGGAAAACAGCAACAACTTTAAATGACGAGTTGTAAATAAATTAGTTAGTAAAGTTTGAATTGGACTTGTAGTAGCCTGAAACTCCAATTTAATTCATGTCGCATTTATTTATTAGTTTTATTAACAAAATGCATTAGTGCAAATGTGCAACAATGGATAATTGTGTCAACGGCAGCCCACAAGAAGATGCAAATGCATATAGACGACAAGCCAAGTAGCGTTGAAGCGCGTGTCTGCAATTTGCGCGCCAATTGTGTGTCTCTTACAATTACAACAAACGGGTGATCCAAGTAGAGGTCCGTTTCTCAATAGCCTTTTATGACAGAGCACGCTTGAGTCGTGTCAAGTTGTCATGTTATTCTTGTTCAGTATTGTTTGTCATTTAATGATGGAACAACATTTACAAACAGTCCCACTTTATTACGAAAACTCAAGTTATGTAAAGAATGTATTTCGCATGCTTCGCTCAATTTATAATCGACATAATCAATCTAGAGCGTACTATGCGCAACACCATCACCCATCTTGGGACCCAGCATTCATTATTAGATAACAGTCGACCCAATAGACTACGTCCGACACGCAATGAAAAAAATATAGCAGCCACAGCTGAGAGTGTACACGAAGACCATAAAGATTCCATTCGGCACCGTTCGCAGCAGCTCGGGCTGACGTATGAAACGACTAGCCGCATTTTACGTCGAGATCCTGAATTGAAAGCGCACAAAATAGAGATCGACCTTTTCAAGCGACATGACATCGCTCTATCGGTTCTGGAAAAGTTCCAAGAAGTTCCGACGTTTTCGAGTGAGCATTTTTTTTAGCGATGACGCCTATTCTGGTTCAATGGGTATGTAAATATGCAAATTTGCCGCATTTCAGACGAAGAGCAACCTAAAGAGATCTGCTGATCAAAATCTGCCATTTCGTCCGAAAAAAAACTGTTTGGTGTGGTTTGTGGGCCGATGGAATCATTGGCCCATATTCCTTCAAAATTGATGTCAGTCAGAAAGTAACCGTCCATGGAAATCGTTATCGCGCCGTGATAACCGACTATTTGATGCCCGTAATTGAAGATCGTGATCTCGGCGATATTTAGTTCCCACACGACTGCGCCACTTCCAGTCAATGAATTTATTGCGAGAGCACTACGATGAGCAGATGTTTTCAAGTTTTGGGCCGATCGATTGGCCACCATGATCGTCTAATATCACACCGTTAGAATTTTTCTTGTGAGGTTATGTAAAATCTAAAATCTATGCGGATAATATCGATTCGATTCAGGTCTTGAAACAAAACATCACGTGTGTCATTCGCCTGTTACCAGTCGAAATGATCAATCGAGTCATCGAAAAGTGAACTCAATGAGTGGGCCATCTGAGGCTTAGCCTCAGCCAATATTTGAAAGAGCTGATTTTGAAAAGTAAATGCCAAAGAATGTTCTTTGTGATGATAATCATCATTCTCCATTAAATTTCAAGTTTCTGTCTGTGTTAAAAAAGTAGGGAACCTGAAATGGATCACCCTTTAGATGAGCAGTACACTAAAAACTCCCAGTTGGTGTAAATTAGACGCGTGTATGTCTATTTTGTTTATTTACTATTTTACTCTTTTATTTATTATCCTTTTTGGGATTATACCCACACATTTTTTGGTGAAAGTCTCGTTTTGAACTCATTCACCGACAGTAGTAAATCTGTTTATTATGAAATGGCAAGCCAAACTGAATAAAAATCCAGCAAACCAACTCCGAAATAAGTATTGCTTCGCTAGACACCACATGTCTTAAACACGTCATAAAATACACCCATTAGTTAAGGGTTTTCATAATTTTAGTTAAAGCCTGGGTAGTTCAAAATTTGTTTTAGTTATGGAGCCCTCTGACAGTCATTGCTTCAGACAATGCTTCAAGTATTTAGCCAAATCATTATACAACTCAACTAAATTTCATCTTATTGCTCTTCTAGTTAGTAAAATTAATAAACCCTAGTCTTATATATACTATTTTCCTCAAAGGTTGAAATTTCTGCCCTTCCTTGCACTGCAAAAACTGCATGTTTCTACATGTTCGCAACGAATATCCTGCAATCGTATGCACCTTTAGAGTAAAAATGCAAATAAAAATCAAAAATCAGCAAACTACCCACTGCATTTGCGAGACACCCCAATTGATTTGTTGCCAGCAAACGACAACCGCAACAACTACAACAACACTATCAATCCTAAAGCTGCAAATGGGATACCAGCCCAAGCAACATAACCTGCTGCTGCTGGTGGACTGCAAGCGCTGAGCTTACGCGTGCAGCCACCTATTTTATGTGGTACCTTTTCATTATGAGTGAATGTGTGTGAATGTGTGTCGACGGACTACTGCCTTTGTTTTTGCTTTTATAAAAAATAAACGCGTGTTGCTGGCGAAATCAAAATCAAGTAGGCCTTGCAATTTTTTGCATTCACTTAATTTCGATTGATTTTCTTACGTTTTTAACCCTTTTTTGAGGTTATGTTCGTTTTTTGTGCATGTTTAAACATGTTTTATTTCTTATTTTTTACAAGCTTTTATTTTAATTTTTTTTTAGTTCTTATGATGTATGTTGTTTTTGTGTTTTGCATGCTGTTTTTGTTTTTATGATTTTTTTTATTATTTTTGTGTATTTTTTGTTTTTGTATTTTTTATGTTGCCCTTAACCAAAATGATTTCACAACCTGACGCAATTATTGCATCAGCCCAAAGAAAGGCAACCGCTGACAGCATAAACGTACGATAAGATGGGCATAAGTCTTGAAAGAAGTTATGTATGTATGTGTGTAGATTAATAAACTGCCCAGTAGAGAGATTTTTGTACGTAATACAATATTAGAAAATTGTCGTGCGTAAAAGAATAATTTTTATACTTTTGCAGCCAGTTGCTAAAGAGTACTATAGTTTTGTTCATCCAACGATTGTACGTATCACCTAAAACTAATCAAGATATATGTATGTAGGGTTATATATGTATGTATATATCAGTAACCAAAGTGATGAGAAAAGTTGAAATCTGGTTGACTGTCTGTCTGTCCGTCCGCGTAAGCTGTAACTTGAGTAAAAATTGAGACATCTTGATGAAATTGGGTATGTGGGTTTCTTAATTCAAAAAAGTTATAGTTCGTAGATGGGCGTAATCGGACCACTGGCACGCCCACAAATCGCCATTAATCGAAAAAGGCGCCATAACTAAGCACAAAATGAAGATATAAAATTCATATTTGGCACAGGGGATAGCAGTAGCTTAAGGCCACCTGTGGGGAAAAATTTTGAAAAAGTGTGTGTATTTCTGCCATCTAATAAGTTAATTGTATATAACTCCTAAACCAATAAAGCTACAACAACCAAATTCGTTCAGCACAAATATACAAATGTATTACTAGAACTCCTACCCATAGCATGAGAGGATGAAAACCCCGTTCACTCCCCATATAACGGTTCAAATCTACTAAAAGCGCGATAAATCAATAATTAAAGGGCCAGAGATGCAAAAATTTGCCGCCATGGTGGTATGACAAAGCTTCATAGTGCGGTAAAACTTGGACGATGGACGTGGCACCGCCTACTTTTTTGTGGAATCTTATATCTCGGCATCCGACTGACTGATCTCGACAAAATTTTGTACGTGGTATTTTTTTCATATTTTTATGTTACCTTGTGAAAATCAGCGTAATCCCACATAGCACAATTTTTAATTCCACTTGATTCGTTCCGTTTCCTGTACACAAATCAGGAAGCAACTAATGTAAGGGGATAAAACTTTGCACGACTAATGTCTTTAGTGCATGCCACCGTATGATCAAAACTATTTTTAATCCAACAAAAACTGTTCAAGCCCCTAGGTACCGAATATTTGGACCTATAGTTGACTTTTGATTGAAAATATCGGTCAATGTGTAAGATATATGTATAATTGAAATTCAGGGATAGTAGTTACTTCATACAAATGCATACTCATACATAAGCTACCCACACGTTAAAACTTAAAATCAGAAATGCCAAATTATTCTAAGCAAAAACCTTTAAAAGAAGAATAATAGATAGGTACTTAACTCTAGGATATTTCATCAATCCGAAAATACCATCGATTAAACATTATTTGCCTAAGCCAAAATCGACTATCTAACTATTACATGCTATGTTAAATGAAATACTTTCTCCGTCAGATGATAAAAACATAAATTTCTGGATTGAGTTCTTTACTTTTATAAACAATTTAAAATCGAAACTGTACAGTTCTAATTTTATAAGTCAATATTTGAGTCAGCTACAATTATTTTTGCACTTTTGTTTATTTATTATAGTTTTATTCTCAGTCAATATGATTTTTAATCAAATTAAAACAAAGTTTGTTCAATTAAAGTTATTTGTATTTCCTACAGGGCATATTACCAACCAAAAACGAAGGCATGCATCAGTTTGTATGTGCTTTACTCATATTACTAAATACATACATTTTTAGCTTAACTTGAAGAAAAGCAAGTCGAGCCTCCTGCGAAAAGTAGCAAGCTATGTTTGCGATACAATACAAACGCACTTAGATATATGTATTTGTATACAAAATATAGATGTCATTTATGGTATTTATATTTACTGTCAAGTTTGATTTATATAAACATATGTATTTATATGCTTATTATATAAGAGTCATGAAGAAGTTTAGTAGATAAAGGTACATACGGAAATATAATTTTGTAAATTATTAAAAAAAATATAACTAAATAAAATATTTCTATAATATGCACAGCCCAAAAATAAACATTTGAATTTAAACTGCGCGCGTCGAAGGATTTGGAGAATTATTTTTTTTCAGTCACATTTAAGTCAAATTTCATTTTAAAATATTCATTAGTGTTTGAGATACGTGTCGTTTTGTGAGCTGCTAAAAGTGAGTTTTTCGTTTTTTGCGATGTCGAAATTTGTTGAGCAAAGAATTTGCATTAAATTTCTGCTGCGGATAAGTTGGGGATGGTGCAGAAAGCCTTTGGTGATGAGGCTATGTCTAAAAAAAAAGGTTAACAAGTGGTATAGTGAGTTCCAAGCCGGCCGTGAACGTGTCGAAGACGAAGAGCGTCCAGGGCGAACATCAACCTCAACCGACGAAACTCACGTTCAACAAATAAAAGATTTGGTGTTGAAAAACCATCGATTAACAATTAGAGACCTTGCTGATGAAGTGGCATATCGAAAGGCTCAGCCAATACCATTTTGAAGGATGTTTTGGGCCTCAAGCGCGTCAAATCTCGATTGGTACCGAAAACATTGAATTTTTTGAAAAAAAGGCGTCGCGTTGAAGTGTGTGAAACAATGCTTTCCGACTACCAGGGTGTCATGAAATGCATTATAACTGGATCTCTGCTTACGACCCCGAAACAACCGATCAATGGAGCGAATATCGTGCCAAAAGAGAGCCGAGACCAAAAAAATCGCGCCAAAGTCGCTCAAAAATCAAGTTATGTTGACTGTTTTCTTCGATTATCGTGGTGTTGTGCATTATGAATTCCTTCCAACTGGTCAAACAGTGAACAAGGAATATTATTTGAACGTTATGCGTCGTTTGCGTAACGCTATCCGCCTAAAAAGGCCGGTATTGTGGAAAGACAATTCTTGGTTTTTACACCTCGATAATCCACCATCCCATACTGCCCTCGTAATTCGTAATCATTTCACCAAAAACTCAACCCATATCGTTCCGCAACCACCGTATTCACCTGATCTGGCACTGTGCGACTTCTGGCTGTTCACCAAGCTCAAAAGAACGCTCCGGGGACATCGTTTTTATACGATAGAGGAGATTCAAGGCGCAGCGAAGACGGAACTGAAGGCCATCCCGGAAAGTGACTACAACCAGTGTTTCGAAGATTGGAAAATCCATTGGCATAAGTGCATTGCATCGGGAGGTGATTATTTTGAAGGGGATGAAATTGATTTGGAAGAATGAATAAAGAATTTTCAAAATAAATACAATGTGTCTTATTTTTTGGGCACAGTAGTAAAAGCCAATTCCACCACAATATTAAAAAGTCCAAAAATATATATTTTAATTATTTTTAATTTTTCGCATTCATATTTTAAATATCGTGTTTGTATATAATTCGTAAATACTTCTGCATTATGTCCATAAAATTGCAGTGTTTTGGTTTGCTCTATTACTACGTCTGTGCTTTCCTATGAACATTTACGCGTTTAATTCTGTGATTTGTTTGCTGAAGTGCTCAGTAAACCTGCTTATGAGTACATTTAGAGTCACAAATAAAGGGTGATCAATTTCGAGGTTCCTTACTTTTTAAAGAAAAAATTAGTACATTTTCAGTTCATTTTAAGGTTCCCTATTTTTTCAAAGAAAAAACATAGAAACTTCAAATTTAATGGGGAATGTTTATTATCATTCCAAAGAACATTTTTTGGCATTTATTTTTAGAGATTATCTCTTTCAAATCTTGGCCGAGGCTAGGCTCAGATGGTCCATCCGTTAAGTCCAATTTTCGATGACTCGTTCGTTTAACTGGCGAACGACACACGTGATGTTTTACTTCAAGTCCTGGATCGGAGCTTAAAAATTGTAATTGTATAGTACCCAAAAATTAAACTCACTAACAAGAAGGGCGTGAAAGAAACCCTCGAGGAAATCAAAAAATTAACAAGGCCAGTACAAAGCTTATAAAAAGTCTTAAACTCTCTCTTTATTAATGTTTGGAGAATATCAAACAGTTCTCAGATATATATATTCTTTTCAAATCCAAGCTGTAATTTTCTCATTGAGCAATGGAGTTTATAAAAGATAAGCGAACAAGAATTTCGGTATATAATGAAATCGAGTCTTTCGGTGGTTTCCAACTTCATCAATAAATTATTCTTTAGAATATTTTCATTTAAGTTAAGTTTCTTGTATTAACAACAAAAACTATTAGTTTCCATAGTATTTTAATTATTTCCTGCAGGGTTAGCTTTATATGCACACATGTATTTCTATGCAGAACATACCACCACATAAAAATTTCCAACATACATCTGATAGATATAAAAATACTATATATGTATGCGAGTATCATACGACTCGTCGACCGAACGGAAAAATCATATGCGCAAAATATCATTGTCTGCCTGCCCACCTTTCTGCTTACAAAGAAACAAGAAAATATATACATCCACATATATACATACATATGTATATGCCAATATATATGTATATAAATATATCAGTATGTACAACTTCAAGTTGCTTCCCGCCATTTTTGTTCCCAAATCACTGTGATTGCCCTGGCAAGGAACTGGTCTTCCAACAAAATACATATATTTTATCTCTTTTCAACATCTTCTTCTCTCTTATAAACGTTAAAAAATCTCTTAATTTATGCATTTTTACTCTTTTTCGTATTTCACTTTTTGTTTTGCTTTTAAAACAACTCTTTGGCACCTACTTATGCACCGCAATTCTATGCTCACAAATTGTACTGAGTAGGCAACCCGGTGAGCTGCCCCTACATAGGCGACGGTAGCAAAACAAAACAGCGAAAATAAAAGCAATTTGTGAGAAAATACAAAAATAAAGAAAAAATAAACAAAATCAAATGAAAAAAGTAAGATTAATAAAAAGTAGCAACGCTCACTTCTCCGTTTTGTTTTGCTTCGACATTCGCCACAAGACGAGTCGTTCACGTAGGCACCCATCGACAGAAACAGCCAAGAATTAGTTGCTCCCGCTTTGCATTTACATATGATATTTACTGTGGAAAATAATAATTTTATATATTATATAACTTTGGGATTTCGAGCTCTTTAGCAATCATGTTTGAGGTTTATCCCATTTCGATCTTATTTTACTATTATTATTATTTTACAATAATGTCTACTTTTTAGCTTTTAATATTAGTTTTATAAATTTCTTTCTTACTTCTAACTTATTTAGAACCATTTGTTAGGTTATGTAAAGTATTGAGCTGTCGCTTATGAAGCTACGAATAATACCATTTATACAGCCAGAAAAGCCGATCCTTTATGATGCCCAAAGCTCCTAAATGTGGATCATAAAGACAGCACCTTAAACACAAAATGTCTTAAGTCACAAATTCATTTTAATTTAAAAACATACTTCATCTCCTATTTTCAAACATACTTAGACAAGTTGTTATCTTTAGATTAATGTTTCCAAATTATGGTTATAAAGAGTCATGAAAGTTTTGAACACATCAAGTACACTCCTGAAATCCCTTGAGCTCTAATCTCTTCTGACCAGAAATAACGTTGGATTTTTTCACAGAAATTTTCCAAGGTCGAAAATTCCTAACCTAGATGTATCAGATTCATGGAAACCCTATATAAAGAGATTGAATGACGATCTATTATCAGATCAATGATCCAGTTTTCCAAAGGATTAACATTAATGAAGAATAATCTAACATTCAATACAAGAACGACAATAAGATCGATCGCTCGAAGCGTCAGTCCATCGAAATAACAATATTTCAAACCGAGAATCTAATAATATTCAAAATCATTTCAGGAACTGATTTGGCCAGCTCAAAATTGTGAAATATTCTATTTTCATAGCTAGACAGCTCAAACTCTCTTTCATTTATATATATAATATGAATCTTTTCGGCCACCTTTAAAGTTTAATTCCGCGCACTGCATACGAAAGAGCTTTCTTTCGGTATTAAGAAACAAAATCTCAACCAACACTTTTTAAAGAAACAGACAGCAAGAATATAGTTCCTTTGCTGCTTTTTACTCTTCTTTCGGGAATATATCGTGATCTTCTGAGCGTGAGCGCAAAACTTCTTAAAGAGCGCGGCACAGAAGCAAGAGTGTAGATACCATATATCAGTGCATGGTGTCTTGCATCCTCTTCTGGCATCTTATATATACTGCAAGCGCTTGATGAGCAGGCCTTTGTCATGCTAGCTGCTGAGTGGCTTTTCTAGTTGGCTGATGGCTCAGCTAAATCATCAGCGCTGCAAGTGCATATTTACCTATACATACATGTTGTTGTGTATGTATGTGTGCTGTTTACGTGTGTTTGGTTCTGCATTTTCCTCCAATGCAGCACACAGATACTAATACTACACAGCACACGCATTGACGGCCTACCTGTTCGTAGGTGTGTGTGCGTGTAGCCTCTTGTTAAACGCACACAAACACCCATGCAGCTATTGCACTGGCGTGTTTGCGTTACAGAGCTGCTGTTCTGGTTTCTAATTGTCGCGCTTACTGCTGCCGCTACGCTCACGCTGCACAAGACTCGTTGCATGCAACTGCAGCCTGCCACTGACTCTTTGATTTCGCTGCTTTATTTACCTTTTTTCATCGCGCTCTACACTTTTTTCCATATTTTTTCTTTTGCTTTTTCAATTTTTATTTCAACGTGCGTTTTTTTTCTTTTTGCTTCAAATCGACTCGTATTGTTGTTGCGCGCGCTCGACTCCCCGCTGTTGTTGTTACTCTCAGCTGCATTATGATTGCGCTGTCGTGCTGTTGCCTGCATCTCTCATTGTTGTTGGTATTTGTTGCTGCTGCGTCCGTGTGCTGTTGTTGTTACACTGACTCTGTGCGCTCGCTAATTGTTGTCGTTGTTGCTGGCTGCGTTAGTTCACCAGCTCGCTGACTGCCTGCCTGCTTCTGACTGAATAGCTGGTGTTTTTCGAGCGTTCTGACTGTCTGCATTGGTATGAGTGACAAATGCCGTCGGTCAGATTTGCTCGTGTGTCTGTGAGTAGTTGACGACGTCAACGTCGCCGCTTCGCCGCCGCTAGGAGGAGGTGGCAGAACCTACACTGCGCGCCGACTAAAACAGAAGCACAGTTGATTGAGAACAACGAAGCAAGTAAGACGTGTTTGTTGGTTGGTGGTTAACACTTTAACGCTGGTTTTGTTTTTTGGGAACACTCTGCTGTACGCCAAAACGCCAACCCAACAACGCAACACCAAACGACAATTCACAGTGCAGACGTACGCTCGCGTGGGTGTGTGTGTGTGTTCGTATGTGCGTGTGGTTCAGCAAATAGACGCGAACTTGCAAAAGTTGATTAGTGCCAAAACAACAATAACATTAAAAAAGTAATAAATAACACAAAACCAATTGAAAACGTGCTAAATACTTCCAGTTAATTGAACGTAATAGCAAAAACCGTTAGAAAATATTGTTTAAAAAATTGTTCGAATTTCGTAATGTTCGAAAAAATTGTAAACAAAACGATTTGTAAGTGACTAAAACATTTTAAGTGTGAAATTTGCCTGTTGCAGCAAATCTGAAAATATAAAAAACGAAAAATATCAACGAAGTGCTGTGAAAATTGTAAGTCTAATAGCCAAATAAATATTAAGAAATATATTTAAAAGTTAAAAGTGCAAAAATAATAAAAACACAAACTGTAAAATATATTACTTTATATTTTATGACGAAATTTTTATAAATATGTGGTGAGAAATATAAAAAGTGGCTGTGTATTGAATTTGTGAAAACTGAAACTATGCAGAAATGAAGACAAGAAAAAAAATTTATAATATTAAAAAAAATTAAAAAGTAATGTCAAAAATTCACAGAACAAATTAAATATTTTTTTTTACTTAAAATTATGTATCTTAATATTTTGAAATCTTTGTTATTATGTGAAAAAAACTGAACTAAACAAAAATTTTGTTTTTGTAAATTTTAAGCATAAATATGCAAATAGAAAATTATTTTTAAGTATAACAATGATTAGTTCTTAAATTGAAAATTATTGTTCTAATTTTGTTTGTAGTATGAAAAATATGAGAACAAAAAAATAAAATAATCATACACTTTCGTTTCAAATTTTGCTTAAAAAAATATTTAAAGAAATATATTAACAACATTTGATTTAAAGTTAAAATTTGAATTTCAATTCCCCTTTAACTTAAATATTAAATAAAAAAAAAATTGTACAAAAAACCATGCCATAAAAATATTGAGTTTTAAAATTTTGTTTTAACATTTCATAACTTAAATTATGAAAATTATGAAAAGAAAAATTATTTAAAAAAAAATCATAAATTAAAATAAATTTTTTTCATTAATAATAATTATTTTTTAATAAAAAAAATATATATAATAAAAAATAGATAATGTTTTTATTAAATTTACATCTGATAAAATTACAACAAACAAAAATTAGAAATGACATTTTAAAAATATGCACTTAAAATATTTTTTTAACGATTTTAAGTAATTCTATGTTTTTGGATATTTTTTTTTATTAAAGTAAATATTTCAATTTGAGTAGTAAACCGCAAAAAAAGAAAACTCATTTAGAAAAAAATAGTTTGTTTAAAAATAGGAGATGTTGTTCTTTTTATATAACATTAATCCAAAAATATTATAGAATATATCTTTAATTTAGTAACATTTGTTTGATTAAAATTTTGGAAAATTAAAAAAATGACACAAAGTCAAAAATAATTCCTTTGATTTCACTAAATTTTCTATAACCGAAATTTAGAAGAAATTTTTGAAGAAAACAACGAAAAAATTTGCGCTAATTTTTAATAAAAATATATGTTTGATATTTCAAAAATTATTTCAATAAATTTAAAATTTTTTTTTTACAATTTTATTTATTATTTAATATTTTTAAGAGTTAGAAATATTACATTTGGCAAATTCATACAAAAAAATGATTATTTTTTACCGCTTATAATAAAGCAACAAATAAAAAGTAAGTTATTAATTAAAGTTTATAAAATTTTACAGTAAAATAACTTTTTGAGTTCAAGTTCGAGAGCAAAAGGAATTTCACAACTGCACGCAACAATTTCAAATAATTTGCCATAAAGCGTGAGAACGGTGAAAATCATTTCGATTGCAGACAAGTATCAAAATATAAATCTAAAAGTACTAGAAAAATTATAAAAAATAATAAAACATCGGAACATTGAAACATTGAAAACGCAACATAACTTCACAACAAATACTAAATTGCAAATATAACTAACTGTAAGAGACAATTCTGTTGCGCGCAAGAAAAATCCTGTGCGAACGCGATCTCCACACTGCCGCCCACATTGCTGCGCAGGTACGCCGAACAGCAGCAGCAGGTGTGTGTGCGCACTTATGCAAAAGCAACAGTAACAACAAAGCGTGAAAAGAGAAAAGAAGCAATAATAGCAAACAAACTCACAACCACAGAAATAAAAAAAACACTCAGCCGCAAAAGCGTGCAGCAAAAATCAGGGAAATAAAAAACAAAACAAAAACACGAAATTAAATCACAAAAACTGAAACGATGGCTGTTGTCTTTTATATGCCCGAGGGCGGCGGCGATGACTCTGCATCGTCATCGAGTGGCGGTCACGGCAGTGCGGGCAGCGGCAGCGCTGCTTCGTCGACATCACAATCGCCCAACACAACCACATCGGCTACACAAACGCCCATGCAGAGTCCGCTACCGCCGCATTTTATGATGGCCTTCTACCAGTACATGAGTAAGTTGCATTTATTTCCTTTTATTTCACATATATCAAATTTTTTTCTATATTGAAATGAAACATTCTTTATGGAATTGAGGTATTGTATTATACTTTTGCCATTACTTATTATTGTTATCAAATATTTGCGCAAATCACGCTACATAGCCTAGTAAATAATATGTTTATATATAGTTATATTTCTGCGTATATGCAAAAAATTGCCTACTGGGTGGGTGTGTCATCAATTTTATCGATTTTTTTTCAAATTTACCATTAGTCAAAACAATCGTTCTTATTTTACATTTGGTTGAAATAATTGCTGTCAACCCCTTTACGGCATAAATAATAACTGAGGCGTTGTATGCAGAAAATTTATTATGAAATTTTCCTGTTGCATAAGCTTGCACACAACTGTGATGAAGGAGTTGCAAAAAGGTCAAAGGCAAACTAAACTATATTCAATTGCAATTCCTAGAATTTCAGAATTCCCATTTGCATGCATATACATATATAATCAGATAGGAGTCAATAGAAGGACATTTCCGAGTAGTTCAGAATTTCCGATTTGCTCGAAAAAACCAGTGTTGAAATAGTAGTTTTTCTACACCCTAGTTACCGAGCAATAAACTTTAAATAAGTGCATCTTTACCATTTAGCATAATTTTTGGAAATTACATATAAATAATAGACTACTTATTGGAGTGAGGCTTTCAAAACTATGCAAAGTACAAGACTGTGCTTAAGTTCAAAGAATAAAAACAATTATTTTTAAGAGACATTTAGACTGTCCAACATAAGGTTGTTTTAAAATCGATTTTAAAAAATTTATACTTAAGCGTTTTTAGCATAGTTTTAGGCGCTAACTAAAAAGATCTGAAATTTAGTAACAAAAATCCGAAAGACAATAATTTTCAAGAGCCCCTAAGCATACTTTGTGCACTTCAAGAACCCTTTAGCATACTTTCAGGCTGTTAAACATTATAATGTTTCTAGAATCGTTATTTGTAAATTTACTTTCGAACGTCTTTAGCATACTTTTAGGCTGTTAACCAGATGTACCTAAATTATGAACACAAAATATGCAAAAAGTTGTTTAGTTTTACTAAATTTTTAGAACTCAAAATATTTTTGTATAAATGACTAAGATAGATCTACATATCAGTTGATTTCGTTAGCATATATTGCAGAAAGCTTATCTTTATCTTTTTTTGGCATAAACTCTGTTGAGTTTTCCTTCATTTTTTCATATGGAATTGCGTTGCCTTAAGATATGCAATATATTTTTATAAATATTGCATACTTTTACGCGCTCAATACATAAATTCGTGGATATCTTCTATTGGGAAAGATAAATTGTTGATTCAATTTTTTTCCTCTAGCACTTTCCAGTAAATAATTTTTAGGAGCTTTAAAACAGGAAAGTTTGATTTTTATTTTAGTAGTTTCTTCAAAACTATTAACTAAAAAGGAAAAAAATTATTTTTTTTTAAATTTTGACTATAACTGCTCCTATTTTTTTTATTAGAAATCCTCTAACAGCAAATTCTCAAGAAATTAACCGCTTATAGCCCAAAAGTATGCAACAGTAAAAAAGCTCAGATAATATATTGCATACTTTTAGGATGACGAAGCTTAATTTAGCTATATTTTTGAATTATAGGTAGATTTTTACATACAAATTTAATATGTCTAGATATAAATCATACATACATAAGAGTCCTTGAATTAATTCACCTAGCAAGATTGCAAATATTGCCACCAAACACTTGAACTAAGTACATATTAACAGAATGAGATATTAAGGATAGTTACATATATATGTACTAATGTATATTTCTCACTCATATGTAACAAATCGTTAAAGTAAATAATTAAACAATAGTAAGCGTCGCTCGGCCATAAGAAATAAATCAATGAGTCATTGCCACTTATTACTTTATTGTTATTGTTATGAGTAGTTACAATGCAGCAACTCAGTCAAGTAGTCGACAATCGAAAGGTAAATAATAACTTCTGCAGTTTGTACATGTGTACAGATGTAATATGTATGTTTGTGTGTGATATAAAGTGTAAAACAATGGCAATATTTGAAGTGCTTAGTTTTATTGCCGATTTTATTAAAACACTATCACGTTGCTATAAATTAAGGCAAATACAGCACGATTAAATGGATTATAGTTTAATGCTAAGGTGCATTATAGCATGAAAGCTAAATGAATATAGTGCTAGAAACACTTGCGTTTATATGGAAATTTCTTATATAAACTCGGCCTTCGAGAAGTCGTAAAATCGTACAAAATTAGATAACTTTTAGTCATAGAATTTCAATTATAGCTAAATTTGCAGTTATAATTAAATTTTTATGGATTTGTAAAATAGAAAAAATATTTTTTTTTTAATTTTTATTGGTACAAAAATATATATTTATGCATATAAGAGCATATTTACATAACCACCTTTATATTTATAACAACATCTGAAAATCTCAGAATATTTGTAGCCAAATCGTAATCAAAAGACGCGAAACGAGGCCGCAACGGCTGATATTGCATAAAAAATATAAAACTTATTTCGGCATAGTATTAAGTATGTATATGCCTCAGTATGTGTGTTCGAATGCAAATAAGCCAACTCGCGGCTATTAGCCGCTTATGAGCAATTTAACATAGTGGGTTGGTCAGCTGGGCGTTGAAATGCTTTCAACTGTCAAACGGTCAATAAACTGTAAATTGTTTAAATATACATATATATGCAAGTATATATAATAGCATATGCTTATATACGAGCAGTTATTAGTTTATTCATAACGTCCAAATCAAAGGGCTGGGCAGAAAGCTTTAATAATAATAATTATAAATATGTTATATATATATATTTTACATAAAATAGTATATAACAAAATAATTATGATATTTTGAGTTTCACAATGGCACAATTTAAATTAAAGATTTGCTAAAATTAATAATAAGTAATAAAATATTTATAAAAAAATAGATAAAAAATTTTATTTAACAAAGCATTGAAAAATTTAAATATGTACCAACATTTAATTTTAATATTTAATGTAAAATTGAGAGAATTATAATCCCTATAGTTTAAATTTTCATATTTTAATATCTAAAATACTTTCTTATATATTTAATTTTAAAATAATTAAATTAAATAAAAAATAATTTAACTTTAAAATTTTAAATTTTTTAATCAAATTTAATAAGTCGAATTAATTTATATTTTAAATTAAGATTATTTAATTAAAACTAATCAATTAAATTAAGTTGATAATTAAACTAAAATAATTTAACTTCAATTTTTTAATCAAATTTAATAAATTGAATATATTTATACTTTAAATTAAAAATATTTAATTAAATTGAATCATTAAATTTAGTTGATTATAAAATTAAAATTTTTTAAATTAAATTTAATTATTCAAATTAATTTTAAATTTTAATACGCTATTTTTTTCAATTTTTTTTTTTTTGATATTTTTAATATCTAATAACAATTTTTATATATTTTGTTTGTTACGTGAATAATTTTTATGTACAATATTTAAATTTTATTAAAAATTTATACATTAATTTCGTTTTAAAAACAATTATTGATATTTATGAATAATGTTTTAATTTTTTTAATTAAATTTTTTATTATTGAATTAAAAATCTGCCTATTAATTTTTTTATTAAAAATTGTTTATTTTATTTATTATATTTAATAACAATTTTTATAATTTTAATGATATATGAATAATTTTTATATACGTTTATGTATATATTTTCTCACATTATTTTTTATCTATTTAATTTTAAAATGTGTTTTTTATTTATCTAACAATTATTATTTTTTATTGTTCGAACTACTAAAGACAGGTTTCGCATTAATTGCATTAAATTTAAAAAAAATCTCAAAACAAATTTTTACAACAATTAACAATGAATATAATAAATAAATGCAATAAGCTCAAATGCCTGCATAAAATACATAAGAAACACGCCCAATTTTGCTGTCCGCTTGACCAAGTGACCAGTGTTTTGGCATTATTTCGGCCACTGCAAACGCCCCAAATGTCTGCTGCTGCCAGAAACGGTAACGAGATACTGCTTATTTAGACATTTATTACCACACCCATGCTTTGCATGTGAATAATTTCAATAAAGAAATAAAAGGTAAAAAAAATAAAAAAATAAGACAAAACAACAATACAAAATGAAAGCAAAAAGCATAAAAGCTGGACGATAATTGAAAAGGCACAAAAAACGGTAACACAATAATGCCACAGAAAACACGAAATCCAGTTTGGCGCGTGCCACACCGACTCATAAGTAAAACTTCAGGCGATCGAGTCAAAGCAATTGCGCGCAGGCGCATATTTATGCTGTAATATGCGCATACTTATGGGCTTGTATGTGTGCTTATGTGCATACATACTAAATATACTATGTCTGAGCTGTAGCATAAAATTGACGTTAACTGCGCGCGGCTGAACTTGTTGCACGTTAGTGTGGCTGCAGCTAATGATGTTGACTTGGCACGCCCTTGTTTTTTGTTGACCATTTTGGTTTTTTTGGGCATAAGGAATTGGGTGGAAGGTTTTAGGCATTAATATTTAAACAAAGTTATGAAAGCAAGACACAAAAAAGAAAAAATACATTAACAGAATAAAAAAAAAAAACAAAACACATTTAAATAAATAATTTAATATTTAATAAAAGTTTGAAAATTAAAAAAAAAAATTAAATTTTAAAAATTAAAAACTTAAAATAATTAAAAAAAATTTAAATATTTATATCAAAAATATTAATCAGTTTTTTGATCAGTTCAAAATACAAATTTTATTTTTATAACCGCTTCAGCTCATAACCTACAGCTGGTTCTCAAATAATCATAAAAAAAACATTTAAATTGCCAATAGTTCATATATGCAAAACGCGCATGCGATTCCTGCTCTTGTCACTGTTATAGCCACATTAGTTATCTCCGAGCACATGTACATACATACATACTTACTCAAAAGCCAAAGAACTCAACAGACAACATAACTGGTTGCTGAGCTGCCGCTTAAACTGCATTCGATATGTAAAAAAGACTAAAAAAACAGTAAAAAAAAGACAACAACTACAACAAACGCTTATAAATTTGCGCTTAAAAAAATCACAGCAACACCACATAGTAGAAATGCTTGTGGAAGAGGAAGCTCTGCAACTGCATGCAAGCTGAAACTGGATAAACGGGTTCTTTTACTACGATTGTTTGCAAACCAGCTAAGCGGAGCTTACAGAAATATAGAAACCAACAAAAAAATAAAAACTTTGAGCTTGTCGCCATGTAGGTGTGCAGTTTATGTGACTTTTGAAGGTTTTGCATGAGGTAGGTTGGGTATTGATCGCAGGATATAAAGTGTTTTTGAGCAACTTTATAAAAATCAAACGTTTTCCTCTAAAAGATGGAAGGGCTTAGAAGAATATTTTGTTGAAAATGTCTTTCTTATTTAATAGTTGTTAATGTTTCGTCAAAAAAGTAATTTTTGAGTTAGGTCACACTTAGTTAAAGCACTCATAAGATTTTTTTTGAACTTTAACGGCTTTGTATTAGCAGGCATGTATTTGAAGCAATCTATTTTAAACCAAAAATATTTATTCTTAGTACTTTTTTGATAGTATTTATATAAGTAAGTTTTCTAAATAATGCTTTTTTCAACTCATCTTGAAGTCAAGGTTGCTCATACGTCATGTAGAGCCCAAATTATAAATTTACTTATCCATACATATGTATTAGTGTTTGAAATTAAGGTTTTAGATAAACAAAGTAGCTTTGAATATATGTAAATTGCCACTATCTGTAAATTTAAGAAATATTGTTAAATTGTACTTTACTGAATTTTTTTAGGGTTTTGATTAGAATCAGTCGTGTTTTTGAAAATTTTTAAGGAAAGAAATTTTTTTTTAAATATCAATTCACACACTTTTTCATTTTTAAATATCTACAGTGTTATAGAATGCAGTTTTTGTTGATTTTGAGGAGAATTAGAAAATTACTCCAAAATATAAATTCACATATTTTTCAATTTTAAATACCTACAGCCTGCCTTAAAGCCTAAGCACTAAATAAGCACATACATATGCCCATATAATTTATATGCACACATAAATACATATATTTCCACGCCCGCTGCTAGCAATGCTGAGTCATCAAAGTCAACACCACCAACAAAAAAGGCTAGCATACATAAAAATAGGAATAAAGCAAACACCTATCAAACCACCAAAGGCTCCACCCATCGTCGGGGAGTTGAAACAAAATGCATACGCATACAAAAGCAGAACATGCAGCTCATACACACATATACTAACACAAACTTAGTATGCACAGGGGTGGTTACAGCTGCCACCTACCATTGTGTTTCACCAACATAGTCCCTACATTCCCTCGCTCGAGCAATTCCAGCAAATACTTGTACACAGCTAAGCCTATTCATCCCTAACTCTGCCTTTTTTCATGCTTTTTACTCACCAGCTTGTCTGCTTTGTTTATTTCTTTCTCACTCTCAACTGGTGGCTTTGCTCCACAATTTTTATCTCTAATAGGCTTTGGTGCACATATTCATAACTCAGCTTAAATGTTTTATGCATCACTCTCAAATTGCTGGTATCCCAACTTTTTGCTCCTCTCTGTTTTTATATGTTCTTATCAGCTTCTACCGGGTAAAATGTAGGCCTGTTGGAAACAACCCTTTTTACATGTTTTTGACTTTTGTAATTTTTTGTGGAATTGCGATTTCATTGCTCTTTTTTAGTTTCTCTCTTTTATTATTGCTCTTTACACCTTGTTGTTTGTTTTGTTATTGCTTGTTTTTTACCCAGCAAATATATATATTTTGGGCTTTCCCGCCAGAAACCACAGTCTCAAATATGTTTGCTTACCATTTGGTATTCCCTTGTGTATCGCTCGTTATTTTATATGTATTTCGCCACCAGTTTGGCTCTCTTTCTCCTATTATTTACCTAGATGACGCATCACGGCATACCAACCATGCCACAACTTTATAACTTTTGAGTTTGAATACTAGGCTTCATATAAGATCCAAGGTTATTTGTGGAAGTATGGACCTAACGTATAAAGCTAATTATACAATCAGCTGATTAAAGCTCTTATTTCGAGCCGTTCAAATGCTATCCAAGCTGACATATTTTCAAGTAAAATTTAAGAACTTTGTAAGCTTTTATTTGAGAGACCCTCTTTTGTCTGCAAATCCTCAACTTTTCAATCATTTGGTTCTTATACTAGAGTTCTGTATCTGTTAAGAACTTTTAAATGATTTCCAGAAACCCGACGCAAATCCTCATATAATAATAGTCATAGAGTGTCTCATGATGCTTCATTTTCAGTTGATGCTACAAATTGAAAAATATTTCATATAAGCTGAGTAATATCTTCGTATCACTCTTTGAGTTGGGTGCCCAGTGTCCCCTAAGTTACATATAAACTTGAGTAAATCTTCCCGCCTCTCCTTGAGTTAGGTTTTTAGTGTGCCCTAAGGAACCGATAAGATTCTAAGTTATGTCACTTAATTTCTATAGAGAGATTTTTTGAACAATTACATTATTTCGAGACCAATTTTAACAGTTTCTCTCTAATTTTCGAAGCAGGAAACAAGTTTCCCACATCCGCTATATCTTCCATAATCCTTACCCATAACTTCTAAGTTTTATAGGAAAACAAAGAAATACATTCCTACCTATGTATATGTAACCCTTTGTTCCACGCTACTCCACCAACTCAACTACTAGTTAGCGCCCAATTCAGCTAACGGTACTTCAAATTTATTACGTACCCTGCCACAATTTGTAAGTCATTTACTAATTCACAGAGAAATGCTTGACTTTAAGCTTTACTTCCTCACTTATCAAGCTCCCAACATGCGGTATGCATAAATTCTTAGAAATCTTAACAAGTATGCGTGTGAATAACGGTATTTGTAAGTACGTGCCGCATACACATTGTACCGAAACTTCAACTCAAAGTCACACATACTCAGAAACCACCGCGGGCAATTCTTCATACACAGCATTGTTCTTCAAGGATGCTGGCACTTTCAACATGCGCCTAGCATATATGCTTCCGTGTTAATGATTCACACATTTAAAAGAAATATATATGTATATCTACATGTATTTATAAAGATGACAGGCATCATGTAAAAATTTTCCTGCAATCCCAAGCATTGTTACCGGGCAGTGCCGTTAGGGCGCCTAAAACATTCACACATATATTTGGCCCAGCCACCCGACAATATGCGCTCAACCCCTAAAAGCGCACACCTACTGCGAAAGGCTGACGCTTGACTGTTGTCAGGCGTTCGTTTTGCGGCTGAAAAGTAGGCAGTAAATAATAATAATAAAAAATTTTCTCTACACCTAAAATTTCACTGCCTACATTCCGGCGTGCAAGCACGCTTTCACCGTATTTTGTTTTGCTTTGCACTTTCTTAACATTGCACACCTCGCCAGCGCGCCGCCTGCATAAGCCGACGCCCTGCATATCGATCCGCCAGGCGTTCGTTTTCTTTCATTTGGCTGTTGCCAACAGCTGTTTTGCCGCGTCCATAATTGCGCCTAAAAGTCTGCAAAGCTGCTTGGTATGCGTGTGTGCGCGCGCGTTATTTTCGCCGGGTTTGTTTTGCTCAGCAACTTCGTCTGCGCTGTTTGGCAAACGGCCGTGAACCTGGTCGACAGGTCGTCGTGTTGCTTGCTGGGTGTGTATCTGGGCGAGCGAAAGCAGGGCGTGCAGCCGCAAGGAGCGCTGACTTATTGCCGTTTCTTTTGCCTCTTTGCCGTCGATGTTGCTGTTGCTGATTGCCGTTGCTTTTGCGCTGGCTTTTGGCTGCTTGCCAGGCGAAAAATGGGCGCGTCAGCAACGAACCGTACAACAAACATGGCGGTCGCGCTGTGCTGCTTAGAAACAGCTGTGCGCCGCTGGTTAGCTGATAAGTGGGCCTTGCCGCAAATGTTTTCAAAACAAATTTGCACTTATTTTTTTTTTTAGCTTATTGCCTTTCATATTCTTGCGCTCAAAACGCCTATGGCTATACGGCTGTAACTTTTGTAAATACACAACTTTGTTGCTAAACTTTTGTTGCCAAGCTGCCGACTGCTAGCGCTCTCCACTTCGGCCGCCCGCTTACGCCGCGCCACATCAAAGGCTGTTACAGTTACTGTCTACAGTTGTGCGCTTGTTTGTCAGCAGCTTTTGTGTTGTTGTTTTTGTTGCTTCTGTCGCATTGTTGTTGCAGCGGCTTTGTGTCATTGCCATTGCCATTGAATTTTCTACATGAAAAGCTACGCTGCTGTCGTTGTTGCTGCCGCTACGGCTCTTGTTACCGCTGTATTATATTCCAGTTATACTGCTTTTCACTTGGTTTGTTTTTATACCTTTCCATTTTATGCCTCATTTTCTATTATCGCATCGGCTGGCAACTGTTGTCGTCAGCAACTGCGCCTACAGTCCATTGGTGGCAGCCGCAGCAGCATATTATATCATGCTATTTTTTGTTCACTTTACAATTTTTTATACATTGCTGTTTGTTGTTGGCGTTGCAGCTTCATATTGGTTGCGCTTTGCATGTATAATGTGAAATTTGCATTCAACTGCGCCACAAAATGCGGCAAGTCAACAAGCCGGCAAACTGCAGCAATATATTGTTAGTGGTATATATGTTTGTGTGTAAATATATAAATATGCAAGTATATACATATATGTATATATATGTATATATAATGAGACTTTACAGCTAGTGAACGTTGTTACCAAGTACAGCAATTTGTTAGTGCTTCTGTTGTCGTCTTGCAGTTTATTTATTACTTTTTGCCACGCTTGTTACCGTGTTATCATTTGTGCTTTCCGCTCCCTTTCTTATATCTATGATTCTGTCTATTTATTGCGCAATGCCTTTTCGTAATGCATATCAAGAAAGCAGTATATACATATGTATTATAAATGTGTATATATACATACATATATACTTATTATAGAAAAAACCTTTTTAGTCCACAGTCATTCATACTTTCATACACAACTCGACTTAAAAAAATGCTAGTTTTTGTAATTTTCATTTTTGTTTCTTAACTTTAATTGTTCGGTGATGGCAACTTTGAATAGCTCTTTGTTGTTGTTGCTAATATAAGCACTTTTTAAGTAGCTTTTAGGTTGTGAGCTCCTCGCTTAGTAAAAGCTTTGAAATAAATTCAAAAAATAGCAAAAAAAAATTATGAAAAATGTAGAAAGCAGTGAACTTCTTAAATAGAAGAAACAGAAATATACGGAACATTTTATCTAAAATCCTTCAAGGTTAAGCGAAATTGAGTACATTGACCGCAAAAAGTTCAACATTTGAAATCTGCCTTTTTGTTTATTTTCTGTGCACTAGTTTCATGGAAAAAAATTGTTTTGGGGTTATTTAGTAAGAGTTGTCAAAAGCTTTGAAAAAGCTAAAAGCTCTTATTTTTTTTTTTTACTTTGGTTCTTATAATAAAATTAAAAACTGAAATAGAAGTAATTTGGTTAAAGCTCACTTAGTATGGTCGTCCTAAAAAAGCTTTACGAAAGTTCTTCTTATACTTTCCGATTTTTTTTTTTTAATTTATACTTTCCCTCAATTTAATTCCTTATGATCCTAAGTTTTCACTTTCTGCTTAATAAGTTCAGTTTATAAGTGCCTTTATAAGTTTGGACAATAAAAAAAGTATTGAAAAGCTCTAAAAAGCTTTTCTACCTACCTTAGTTATTACTTTTGTTTTGTTAAGAGTCTCTTCACATTATTCCCACCTTGCTTATAAAGTTTGTAACTTTATGTGAGCTTTACTTGCTATGGTCTTTCAGATTAAATCAATCTTTCTCATTTGTTTTAGATCTGTTAGAAACTGTTAAGAAGCTCCAACATTCCTTAAAACCTTTTAGAAATCGTAGAGCTTTCTATGTATTTATATTTTTTCTTAAAAATATTTAGACCCCGTAGAGCTTTCTTTGTATTTAACTTTTTTTAATTTCTTATAAAATTGTTTAACCAAATTTTTATGTGCAACCATTCCGAAAATAAAGTAAACAAAAATAAAAAAAAAGTTCACGCCTAAAAAATAACCCGCGCGACAAAAAAAGCTTCCAAAAAGCTCAATTTTAGAAATTTCGTTATACAAACTTCCTTTAGAAAATTATCTTCAGAGAAAGATCTCCTTTGCTAAAATTTTTTGTTTCTAACAGCACATTATAAAGGGTGTTTCGTTATAAGCTTTTTTTTTAATTTAATTTGTATATATACATATGTATTATAACACTTAAGATTTATGCTAATAAATGACTTAAGAGCACTTTTCAAAGCAGACATGTATCTATGAATATATGGTATGTATGTATACTCTTCAATATAAGTACATATATAAAAACCACACACCGTAGACATGCCGGCAACACTGCACAAAACCAAACTGTCCACCAAGCAGCCCATGCAATGTCTTCCACTAGCCAGTGTTTTTGTTGTTATTGTTGGTGTAGCTAAGTCAAGTTGATGACACATGCCACTGGTATTTTTATAAGTTGCACGTGAAGTAGCAAAAGCGCGGCAACTACCGGCATTCCATGGCATTGATGTCACACTCTTACACACCTTCACACATACATATGTATATAAACAATGTGTACATAAGTAATTAAGTGTGCACATATGCCCATCAGCCAGTCAGTTGTTGTGCATAGCAGACAACACATGTTTCTTCTGCAATTTCAAGGGCGCTGCTCCACACTTTTTGATTGCACTGTACCAACATTTGTGTAAAGAATGCATTTTGTTGTGCGCATAAATTACTCAGCGTGGCATCCTTTTTACTTTGATGTATGCATTGTTATATAATAAATGTGAACAATTAATTATTAATTGCAAGAATTAATTGTTAATTACAATAATTTATTATTAATTACAACGCTAATTAAATAAAAATTCAAATAATTAGAAAATATTATTTCACAACTTTTTGTTTAAGTTTCTAAGGCAGATCTGCTTCCACTGTAATATCTCAAGTGGGGCCTATCTTTGTATATTTAGCGGAACATACCCTGTTTTCCTCTATTTTATCTATCAAGTGGCCACTCGTTTATTACTAACCGTTAGTATTATATTTAGTTGTAAAATCTGCAAGTTCGTTATCTCTAAGTTGTAAACATTGACTCATAAACCGCAATAATGCAAGAAATTAAATGCGGAAGACAAGTCTTAAGCAGCTTTCTTTTTTATAATTAGTAATAAACTAAATATAAAAAAAAAATTTAAAAAAAATGTACATTTATTTCATTATGTGTGAAAATTATTATTTTTTTTCAATGCTGAGAATCTTTTATAAACACGTTTTGAAATTCTAAAAAAAAAGAATATTTTTATCTATAATTTTAAAACAAAAACTATACAACATAACATTTTTATAAATAAAATAAATTTTGAAATACGAAAATTCTGGAAAAACATTACAAAATATTTTTCAAAAAAAAAAATTAAATATTTTTTCAAAAACTATGTGTGAAAATATTTTTTTTTTATGAACTGAGAAGATTATGAATTTTTTTTTTTACAAAAAGAGATAATTTTTTCCAATACTGAGGATCTTTTGTAAAAAAATTTTGAAATTCTTTCAAAAACGATTTTGATCTAAAATTTTAAAAGAAAAACTATACATAACATTTAAAAAAAAAAATTTGTAATTCAAAATTCTGGGAAATAATTACAAAATATTAAAAGAAAAAAATTTTATAAATATTTTTTCGAAAATTATGTGTGAAAATATTTTTTTTTTTTCAAAACTGAGAATCTTATGAAATTTTTTTTACAAAAAAAGATAATTTTTTCCAATACTGAGGATCTTTTGTAAAAAAAAAAATTGAAATTCTATAAAACACGATTTTGATCTAAAATTTTAAAACAAAAAACATACAACATAACACTTTTATAAATAAAGAAAAATTTTGTAATTCGAAATTCTGGGAATTACAAAATATACATAAGAAAAAAATTTTATAAATATTTATTTTTTCGAAAATTATGTGAGAAAATATTTTTTTTTAAACTGAGATCTTATGAATTTTTTTTTACATTCTATAAAAAAATTTTAATTTTTTCCAATACTGAGGACCTTTTGAAAAAAAAATTTTAAATTCTATAAAAAAGATTTTGATCTTAAATTTTAAAACTATATAACGAAACATTTTTATTCAAAAAATTATTTTTTTAATTCAACATTTCTGCGAAACAGTTACAAAATACTTTCCAAACGCAGAAGTATTTTGCGAAAAAAATGTATATAAATTTGTGTATTAATGCGTTTTTAAATACATACTTTTAAATAAATACTCGAAAACAAAGTTATTTAAAGAAAAGAAAATGAACTTTAAATAAAATTTAATAAAGTTTGTTGTGAAATATAATAATGCTAAATAAATTCAATAAAGTTAAAAAGCAAAATCAAAATTATTTAAATTTTTTTATTCAATAAGTTGTTAATTATAATATTTTTGAGCAATAAAAACATTTAAATACATTTTTAAACTTAATTTTCCATAATTTACTACTTTCAAATTTTTAAAATTTGTGAAAGGATTTTTTTAAATTGTATTTGAATATTTTACAAAAAACACAAAATATTTTTTTAAAATTCAAAATTTGTTAAATTTTTGTATTTAATAATTTTTTGTTTTTAATATTTTATTATACAATTTTTATTGCTTATAAAATATAATTAAAAAAATATATTAAATAAAAATGTTTAAAAAATTTTGAAACTCTTACAAAAAATATTTTTTTTTTTGTTAAAAAAAAATAATTTTAAAATTTTGTAAAAAAAATAAATTTTTAAATTTCATAAAAGCTTCATTTAATAAAAAGCAACAAGCTGCGCGAAAATTTGCAAGCTTCTCGTATGAATGACTACTTATGGGACCAACAATTCATATGCTATATCTCTACTTTGATATATATTTATATATGTACATATTTAATATATAATAATATCCGTATGTAAGTGCGTGCTAGCACAATATAATTGATTTCGCTTCAGTTGGCTTTGATTATCGGCTGTCTGTGGGCGCTGGAAGTAATAAATGCGCCACTGCATTGAACTTGACCTTACCCATAGCAGTGTTACGCATCGGCGCTTTGCGACAAAAATAATAATTACAAATATGATTTGCAATACGCATAAAGATATGTATGTATAGAGATAATGCGAAAATAGTTAGTGCTTATTATAATTCAATATGCACTTGTATGCGTATAAGTATGTTTGTCTTATCGATCTATCAACGCTAAAATGAAACTGCAACTGCACTGCGGTAGCTACAACTAATCGCATTATCGCGCGCAAAATGAAGGTGCTAAGCGGCTTACGAACACCATCGCCAAGCAGACGAACTAAGCGTTCATAAGCGATAGCAGCCGCGCGCTGCTCATAATTCTATCAATCAGTTTAATATACTATATAATACATATACTAGACGCTTGGCAGTTAGAGGAATGAACAGCGCGTCAATCGCACAACCGCGCTTCAGCGCTCGCCACTCGCTGGGTATAAGCTTGCACTAGACGCTGCGCTTCTCACGTTTCGCGCGCGCAAAAGTAGCTCATAATGGTTAGCGCATCTAAACGAAGCGTGAATTATATTCAATTAGCTTCTCAGCTTTGTGCCGATTTTTTTTTTTTTTTCAATTATTTGTTTTTTTTATTATTTCTATTGCTTTGTGTTTTATTATTGCTGTGTATAGTCGATTTAGCTGTTTTCTTTGGCTCAACGCTTGGCGCGCCATTCAATCAATTATTTGCCGCATTGGCGGATGGATGACTAATGGACAGCAGATAAGACATGATTTATATTAATGAATTGAATTGCAGCGTAAATACTCGTAGACGTGAATAGATGACCGCGCGCGTGTAATTAAAAATTATATAGTAGCGAGTAGCGCTGATAATATAATATAAATGTGCCCAGATGGGTCTGTATTTGAAAGATTACTCACAAAATAAAGGAAAAACACTAAAATTAAATGGAAATACCACAAATTTTAAAAAATAATAAATTTAATAAAATAATATACGTGAAAATATTGTTTTTAATTTTTTGAAAAACTCCTAAAAGTTTCTATTATAAAAAAATACTTAAACTATTAATTAAATAAATGAAAAAAAAATTATAAGTAATTGGGTTAAGAAATAAATCTAAAAAAAAGTATTGTTCGCCAAATGATAATTAAATAACACTAAACAAATTGAAAAAAAAAAAACAATAATAAAGAAATAAAAATATAGCCTACTTTCAGGTGTATTGAAAATAAGTCAATGAAAAAGTTGATATACTGTGAATAAGTATTTCCAAATAACGAAAAGTAACGTGAATTGTGTACAAAACAAAAATTACTAAAATTTATTTTTATCTTTTTTCAATTAAAAATAATTCATAAAAATATTTTTTGGTAAAAAAATTTAAAAATTTTTGATATAAAATTTTTTTACTAAAATTTATAATTTTTTTTTTTACTAAAAATTATTTTAAATTTTTTTAATAAAAATAATATATACAATATATTTTTGGTAATAAAATAGTTATTTTTAATTAAAAAAATAGTTATATATATTATTTTTAATTAAAATTAATAAATTTTAGTAAAAAATAAATTAGTTTATATCAAAAAACTATAAATTTTAATACATTTTTCACCATTGCTGTCAGCATTCAAACTTCACGATATCAAATAATAAAATAAAATTGTTGCCTACTTTCCAGCGAAATTAATATGAAATGTTTCAAAGAATCCAAAGAAAGAATTCAAAGAATCCAGCATCTCATAACCTTACTGTTTTAATCCATAATCCAAAACTTATACAGTAAATTCCAAATTATTCGTTTCACTCGAATATATTGCACTGTTGTTAAAAGCGCGTTGTCTACTTTCTGGCGGAAATTGATAAACTGCTCTCTATTTCAACTAAAACAAGTGAAAATATATCTCCTGATACGCTACTCTTCACTATCAAATCTTGGAATCATTTAACATAGTGTAATATATTTTAGATTTTAAGGTGAAAGAGTCACCCACTATCTTATTAGAAAAATATAGATATCAGCGGTTGAGGAGCAAAGTAATTTTATGAGCCCGCACACTTCCACTTTATATTTGGCAACCTCCAAATACCGCATCCGCTAAACATAAAAACTCAAGAACTACAAGAAATATTAGAATCGCAGCAACTATTTTTTCCATAACCCTCAACATTAAGGTCATTAGAACACTTACCATCGCACATATTTTTATAATACTTGCAATTCTTGTTTATTTCTGTTTCAGCTTTTTTTGTATATTTTTTATACTTTTATATATTTTTTTTATTTTTATATATTTTTTAATTTTTTATATATTTTTATCAAAAACATAAACGCAATTTTGCTCCAACGCATATAAAGTATTTATGATTTTTTAATTAACTTCTTAATTGTTGCAATTAAAGAGCATTTAATAACAATTTACAGCTAACAAAACGTTGCAAGCAAAAAGCATGGGAGTTGTAGAAAATGCATAGAAATAAAAAAGTAGCAAAATCAAAGCTTTGAAACTTCATCACATAATTTACAACGCATCTTCGCAATATGAAGTGCAGAAACAAAGCAAAACTGTTATTCTATCAACTTGCAACAATGTTGCTGTTGTTGTTACGACACTCGTCAAGGTTGCAACTTGAAAAAAGTAGTACTTAAAATACTTGAGGCTAATACGTGAGCACTATAGCTACTTACGCATATGTGGAAGACCATATACTCATTTGTACTACAAGTATGTATATATCTGTATATAAAGGAATATTTTGTGAACTCATCACATAAGTTCATAATTCTTCACAAGTATTATATGACTTCACTGGCGCATGAAGCAAGTGTTTGCCAGTATTTCAAGCTGCAGCTACTTGTGATTCGCTATTTCTTAGGAAGAATATTATTTCTTATACATACTACTTACATACAGGGTAGGCCATTTAAAGTTGACCCATCTGGCAACGCTGTAACTTTTAACAGCGGTGACAAATCGGCTAATGTCATACCGCGTTAGAAGCGTCATTCGAAGACAATTTATACCATGGAACAGTACACTCCAAAAGAACGCGCTGAAATTGTTCAGCTTTATATTCAAAATAACTTTTCAATTGTGTTAACTCAACGTGCGTTTCGCAAAAAAATAAAGTGAAAAGTGCTCCAGTTAAGAACACAATTAAGTCTTTATACGCAAAATTTGTGAACACCGGTAATCTCAGTAATGCCAGTCATGCATCCAGACAACGCACAAGACGTTCTGATGAAAATATCGAAGCTGTACGAGCCAGTATTGAGGAGACTCCATCGACATCGAGTTATCGCCGCTCTCAGGAATTAGACATCTCTCGCACCACTCTCCGACGCATAATTCATAAAGATTTGAAGATGTTTCCATATAAAATTCAAATGGCACAAAAACTAAACCCAACTGATTATCCGCGACGCCTTAATTTTGGCAAACAAACAAATGGGTCAACTTTAAATGGCCTACCCTGTATATGCTTACGTAATTTTTATATACATATTTATGTACTTCTATATGTACACATGTCTTCACTGCATTGTCAGCTCCGTAGAATTATCTACATATGTACCTACATATATGGATATTTTTATTGAAACTCAATAGGCGGTACATGCAACCCGTATATTTTTCACTTTATTTTACTCCTTAAATGCTAATTATAGTCGCTTATCTTATACATAAACATAAATTTTATGAATTTCGTTCTATTGTGGCAACTGCAGCGAATTTAATTTGAGTAATCATATATTTATTTCCTTTGTAGCAAGCAACTTAAAGATAAAAAATAAGACAAAAGTACGACTGTATTAACCCTAGAAAAGTAATGCTATTTTATACCAGTGCACATATGTATAACGAAATTTTGAAAAGAAATCTAAAAGATTTTTTTTATAAGATTTTAAAATTATTATTTTTTTGACTGAGATCATATATATTATTAATTTTCAGTCTTGTTATAATTCATTTGCAAAATAATTTTAAATATATTTTAATGAAATTATTTTTTTAATTTAATTTATTTTATTTTACATTCTTTTATTTTATTTTGTTTCATTTTATTTTATTATATTTTATTTTATTTTATTTTATTTTATTTTATATTCTTTTATTTTATTTTGTTTCATTTATTTTGTTAATATTATTTTATTTTATTTTATGTTACTTTAGTTAATTTTTGTTTTACTATAGTTATTCTCTATCTTCTGTCCAAAAGTATTTTCGTATGCAAAAAAATCAATGTTTGCTTAAAAAAACCCAAAAAATTCCCCCCCTCAATAAATATATGAATTATCGACTCTCTTTTTTTCAGGCATATACGTACATGTATTTTCATTCTAATAGCGAAAGTCGATAAGATCTCTCAGTTTCCAACAATTAAGAAAAAGTTAAATTTTCTTCGGATTTTAAACACAAATAATGTTTTAAGGCTTAAAACTATAAATCACGATTATTGTATGCAAAGTAAGGACAGGGATAAAAATTCCTTATTTGCTTATATTATATTATATTATATCATATTTTATTATAATATATTACTTACACAAATTTGGAATTGCTAATTATTTTCCTTCCAAATATTTCTCAACCAATCTAACTTCTTGATTCATAGCGGTGAGTCAGTTAATCGTGAAAATTCAATAAAACTTTCTCTTTTGCTGCCCACACTTCAATTATTGTGAAATGTTTACGCCAAATTAATATCATCTCAGAAGAAAAATTTACATACGCATTAGTGTTTCTTAACTTTTCGCTTCCTTTGGTAAATAATTTATTCATACACAAGTTCATTTAACTCAGTTTCATAAACACTCATATATCTACATACATATATACTCGTACATACATATGCATATATGCAAATTTCACGAAAACTTGTGACTACCTCAACAGAATAAAATGTATCCCACATATTTTCGTTTTTTTATTTCGTGCGCTCGCACACACACACTTACATGTTTTTATGCTAATTAGCAGTTGTTGCGCACGCTTTACTCGCGTCAGCTGTCTGTAGCGCCAAATCAGCCAAAATTTGTCATTCATTGTGACGTCACAAGCAAGCGCGATTTAATTGAGTTTATCGACTTTTCAGAGAACCGCACGTTCATAAAACATGTATGTATATATATATGTATGTATATGTACGCGCTGACTTGTTCCGTTTTTTACTTGTGATACAAAGCATGACTGCACAGAAAGTATAGTGAGCAAAATTTTACATATGAATACATATGAATGATAAACAAATAAGTGTTTTCTAGAACAGCGTCAACGTAAGGAATTTAAGTAACAGCAATATATGTATAACACGAAATGTGTAGCGAATAGCTGAAGTGATGTGTGTATTTAAATATATATTTGCTGTTGTTTAGAATTTGGTATAGAATTGACTAGATCGCAAAAATATAAATATAATATACGTATTATCAATAAATATGTAGTAATAATTTAACCAAAAACATTTTTTTACAAATATTTTTCTAAGAAAATTAAGACTTAAATGTATTTTAATTTTTTATTAGAAATATTAATATTTTAATTTTGAAAATTAATTTTTTTATTACTTTTATTTATTTATTAATATATAATTTTTGACACTTTAACGCTCCCGACGGAAGTATTTTCTATATTAATACAAAGAATAAGCATATAAAGTTTTCGAAATTAAAAAAATATATATTTTTTATAAATTTTAGGAAAAAAATTATCGTATTTTTGCCTATAATAAACAATATGTTTACATATATTTCAAATAAATTAAATTATTTATATTTTCCGAGAAAAAATAATAATTTTTTTACTTAAAAATATTTTTTAATGTTTGATAAACTTCCAAAATTCTAAAAGGGTTTGTATAAAATGTATTATGATCAAAAAATGAAAAAAACAAATTTAAATGATTAACCAAGTAATTTAGTTTTAATTTTTATAAATTATTATTCTTTTTTCAATTTGTTATTTATAAAAATATTTTTTTTTTTCGTCTCGGAGCATTTTTAAATTAACATAACTTTCTCCTACTAATTTATTTTTAAAAAATAATCGACCAAATTAGGAAAAAAAAAATAATTTTAAAAACTTAAATACTCATTATATATATAATAGCTATTCTTATATTAAAAAGTAATAATTTTCAAAAACGTTTTAAAAACAGTAAACTAAATTTAAAACTAATAATAACTAAAAATTTAGAAAACAAAAGTTATGATTGAAACTATTGGAAAATTTTAAATAAAAATTTTTAAAATTTTTTTCTAATAAAAACTTTTATATTAATTTTTTTTGCAAAACATATTTGTATAAAATTTTCTATTAAAACAAATATATAAAATATTTAAATAAAAACATTATTAAAAATAAAATATATATTAAAAATTAAAAAAAGTATTAAAATTAATTAATTATTTAAAATTTATAAATAAAAAATAATAAACAATTTTTTTTAAATTAAATTTTTAATTACAAATTTGTAAGATTTTTTTTCATTACATATTTATAAAAATTACATTTTTTGCAAAATTATAAATTAACAAAATTGTGCCACGCAAAAAAATATTAGTAACGGTCACTTCTTTCGCTCTTTATGACGCTTTTATTTTATTTCGCAACATGCCTTCATTGCGACTTTTAATTAGTTCACGTTTTCGTCTTACACGCCTTTGTAATTAATTAACCGTTATGTGGCGTTAAAGACACTTGTGCATCCGGTTTTCAGCGCATTCAGCGTAAGAACGGCTGAGTGCGAAGAAAGTTCTTTGTTGCCTTACAACGAAAAACAATGATGAACAATGACATTGGCAACAAGTTGCTGTGCATAAAACAACAACAAAATTTCACACAAATCGATTAATAATTTATTTTTATGTTTCTTGTTAGCGGCTTTAGTAAGAAAGTGACAGTTTACGAGGTGTTGCGAAATATAGCGAAGGATTCATTGTAATTTTGCAAATGAGAAAAGATTTATTGGGATCCAATAAGAAAAAAATTTAAATGAAATGCCTGATGGATTACTAATGGTATTCTGTTGATTTATTTAAAATTTTTGGTAAACATACATATGTGTATATGTACATATGTGTATTAAAATTTAGTATACATTTTTGAAGAAAATTACAAAAAATATAATTATTTAATTTTGTTGTTGAAAACTTCATTTCAGAAAAATAGATATTAAAACTAATTGTAAATTGATTCAAACTAAATAATTTTTCACAAATTTTTTTGTTGAAAAATGATACATGTTCATTAAAAATATCATTTCCGAAAAATATATTCTTCACTATTTTTATTTAAAAAAGTAAAATGTCTAAACTAACGGTATCTTGGTTTAAAAGAAATGTTTTTTCTTAAATTTAATTTCGTTAAAAAGTTTAAAATGTTCGTAAAAATAATGTTTAAAAAAAAAATCATTGAAAATATTATTACAAAAAGTAAAGTAACAAAACTGACGGTCTTTACATTCGAAATTTTAAAATTTCTCAGAAATTAAATTAACACTTTTCCTGCATTTTAACCTTCGCATTGCGCTATGGCAAACACAACAGTCATTTCCTTGCAACATAACCGTTAGCTTGTAATTAATGCCACAAATTTGGCAACGTCCTTGCAACACTTGCTTTGCGCATTTGGTCACACATTGAACTTGACGTCTGCCAAAATTGGCAAAAAGTCTATAAAAGTGCAAAAATATATATATGTGCACATATATGATATACAACTGCGGCTACCTATATACATAAGTGACCGTTATGGCTATTCGTGGCTGCCTGTTTTACACATTGAAGCGCTTTGTTCTGTATGAAATGATTTTTAGACGCCAATGACCAGCGCCAGAAATGGACAATAGACATGTGTAAATCTGCGTTATATATTTATACATATGATAAATTATATATATATCTAAAGTCAAACGCTTGTATGTTTGTTTCTGTGTGCATCATTTGCGCATGTGGCATTCAGAGTATGCATGCCACACCATAAATGCCAATTTTTGCGATCTTTTCGCACATTCAATTAATACCAAATTTAGTTTGGCGGCAGCATTTATGACCGTTTAAGCGGTCAATTAACAGTGTCTAATTACATATCAGCAAAAAAAAATGTTTTTCCTATATAAAAATCTGAGTACAGTGTCCTTAAGACAGCTTATATAGCAGTTGAAATATATATTCCTATATATCTACAAAAAAAAGTATATAGTATAGTATATATATATATATGTATATATATACATCCGCACATATACATCTGTACATATATATACATACATATATCAATATCATTCTAATTCTAATTATTTGCCACGACATTTTTCTGTTCCAAATATTCTCAGTCCACTTCCCGCATTTCTAAAAATTTACTTGACACCTCCGTATCTGTCTGTCTGTCATTCAGTAGCTAACATAACATGTATCGATCAAGCGCACGCATATCAGTCCGTAGTCGATCTATATGGCGATCACATTGCATCACGATATTTTTTTGCGCATTTTTTGTTGCAATATCTATGTAGTTATTATTTATTGTGGTATGCTTCATTGTTTTGCCATTTTTGGCTGTGCTACTTTTTAATTTTTCATTTATCGCTGCATAAGTTTTTGCTGCTTTGCCACATTGTTTGTCTGTTTGACACTTAAATGGCAACACTTTTGCTTACTGGCTGGCTTGCGGTCATAGTACTTGGCGCTGGCATGCGATCAGTCTGCCCGGCCAGTCTACTCACTCGCTCATTCATGCATATATTCATTGAATTGTTGTATTGGTTTTGTTATTGCTGTTGCTGTCGTAATTTGTCATTTATAGTTAAGATTTGGTGGCCAGCTGTGCGCCAAAATCTGTGCGACTGTCCGGCAATACAGTGAGATACAACTGTATGTGGTTGTATATATAGATACAACTATATGTCTTTGTGTATATAAGATAATTTTCGAATTCTCCAAAAGTTTCACAGTCGTTTAATGTTTTCGTTGATTTTTAACAAACACACTTACTCGTATGGCTACACTGCTGTCATATGTCATAACTGTACTGTTGCTTGGTTTGACAGTTGACAAAAAATTTGTGACAGCGTTAGTTGAAGTGGTAACAATACAACACTTGGTGAACTGCAACTGCAACTAACGGTATATAATTTATTACAATGGCTTGTATGATGGTTGTCATGGAAATTTTTGAGAAAATGTAGAGCAAACGCAAATTTTGATTAAAAAATATTTTTATTCGTTTTTAATGTAGTTTATTTACGAAAATATTCAAAAATCTTTATTTTGGAATTTATACTGAAATCAGTCCATTAAAATTTTAGATGTTTAGAGCATCGCGATATTTTTATTTTTAAATATAATTCTATCAATATATTTGATATCCTTTATAATCTTCAACCAAAGTTTGTGAAATAATGTAATTCACACCATATTCTCTCATAAATACTGACTCCAAGTACTCGGATTCAAGCTTTTATATGGTATAGTTGTAGGCTTTTAACACAATTTGTGGAACTTGCATAATTATGGTGAGCTTTCATGATTAAGAACTTTCAGAATTTTGCCGAGCTTTCATTATTTATGTCGTGAGGCTTATAAATAGCAATGAGGAAGGAAAGGTGGAAAAATTTTGAAATTTTCTTCTGCACTATCCGGCTTTCACCAGATTAAGGTTGAAACACCTCGGTTGCCGTACTTCTTACTAACCCAACGAATTTGCTGGATTTGAAGTTATGACAAAATTGTGGCAGCTCCTACTTTTGATGCCATTATTCTACGGTATTTTGATCCAAACTTAGGAGTTTTTGGCATTACAACGGACAAGCGTACCCAGTGGCCCAAGTGGTTTAACGCGTGGTTTCGCGATAAATCAGCCTATTTACATGCCTAACCTTATCTATATGTGAAACTAAAAGTAAAATTATGAAATGAGTTCAGCTTACGAAATCTTAAGCTTATGCAGTATATATACAGCCTAACGGTTTTTCTGATTTTGTGGAGCTTTCAGAATAAAATGAAGTATTCATAGCTTAGAGCTTTCACGCGATTATAGAAGTCTGAAAATGTTCACATTTCGATGCATAATAATAATAAACTTTCATTGCTTAGTGCTTTCTTGTTAATATCGAATTTTGAAGAGCTTTCACGTGTAATGAATTTTTAAATACTTATAATAAATATATAATATTGAATAATTAAATATTTCCGGGGGATGGCTTATTAAAAAAAATTACCACCTTTGCAGTAATAATTATTGTAATATCGTTAGAAATCTCTTGAAACAGCTAAAATTAATTAAAACTACTGACAAGCTATCGTTCACCACTTCATATGTGCTGTTATAATTTGTATTATGCCTCATAAATATTAATTATCTGACATATTTACTAAACACCAGCGGAAATTATGCAGATTTCTTAGTAAATACTTAATTAAAAATTAAAAAGGCACGTGCCACTGCAAAAGTAATTAACTTAGCCAGTTTAAGCTTTATATTATTACTATTAGAAATATATTTCTTCGAGAGGAAATAATTAATTAAGCAATTAAATTAAATTGTATTCAACAACAGCGCAGGTTGGTATGAAAAAGAAAAAGGCGCGAAGAAAAATTGTTGTAAGTTTAAAGACGAATAAGAAGCAAAACAGAAATAAGATATTTAAAGCAATGAACTGCTAATTTTCAAAGTCGGGGATTTTGTTAAATTTTCGGATATATAAAATTAGCTCTTGAATTGAGCAATGCTGTTTTGGCAACAAAAAAAAGTTGACTTTCGGAATTAAAAATGAAACAATAATATTTTTTCATTGAAGGGTATATTCATACATACTTTAAATATTCAATAGCAAAATTTTAGTAAAAATAATTTTATATTTTTCGAGTTATACGCGATTTTTTATTGCGCTAAGACAATATTCTCCATTGCAGCAATTATACCAGCTTTCCCCGTAGATGTAACCATACAAAAACAATTCTACCAGATATTATCTGAACGAAAGAAGCTGACGACATATCTTAAAAAAAGTAAATTTTACCAAAATTTTGGTCGATTTTTGTCTGTTAGGTTATTGTATACTTCTTCTTCTTCTTTACTGGCGTAGACACCGCTTATGCGATTATAGCCGAGTCAACAACAGCGCGCCAGTCGTTTCTTCTCTTCGCTACGTGGCGCCAATTGGATATTCCAAGCGAAGCCAGGTCCCTCTCCACTTGGTCCTTCCAACGGAGTGGAGGTCTTCCTCTTCCTCTGCTTCCCGCGGCGGGTACTGCGTCGAATACTTTCAGAGCTGGAGCGTTTTCATCCATCCGGACAACATGACCTAGCCAGCGTAGCCGCTGTCTTTTAATTCGCTGAACTATGTCAATGTCGTCGTATATCTCGTACAGCTCATCGTTCCATCGAATGCGATATTCGCCGTGGCCAACGCGCAAAGGACCATAAATCTTTCGCAGAACTTTTCTCTCGAAAACTCGCAACGTCGACTCATCGGTTGTTGTCATCGTCCAAGCCTCTGCACCATATAGCAGGACGGGTATAATGAGCGACTTATAGAGTTTGGTTTTTGTTCGTCGAGAGAGGACTTTACTTTTCAATTGCCTACTCAGTCCGAAGTAGCACCTGTTGGCAAGAGTAATCCTGCGTTGGATTTCCAGGCTGACATTGTTGGTGGTGTTAATGCTGGTTCCTAGATAGACGAAATTATCTACAACTTCAAAGTTATGACTGTCAACAGTGACGTGAGTGCCAAGTCGCGAGTGCGACGACTGTTTGTTTGATGACAGGAGATATTTCGTCTTGCCCTCGTTCACTGCCAGACCCATTTCTTTTGCTTCCTTATCCAGTCTGGAGAAAGCAGAACTAACGGCGCGGGTGTTGAGGCCGATGATATCAATATCATCGGCATACGCCAGCAGTTGTACACTCTTATAGAAGATGGTACCTTCTCTGTTGAGTTCTGCAGCTCGAACTATTTTCTCCAGAAGCAGGTTGAAAAAGTCGCACGATAGGGAGTCGCCTTGTCTGAAACCTCGTTTGGTATCGAACGGCTCGGAGAGGTCCTTCCCGATCCTGACGGAGCTTTGAGTGTTGCTCAGCGTCAGTTTACACAGCCGTATTAGTTTTGCGGGGATACCAAATTCAGACATCGCGGCATAGAGGCAGCTCCTTTTCGTGCTATCGAAAGCAGCTTTGAAATCGACGAATAGGTGGTGAGTGTCGATTCTCCTTTCACGGGTCTTTTCCAAGATTTGGCGCATAGTGAATATCTGGTCGGTGGTTGATTTACCAGGTCTAAAGCCACACTGATAAGGTCCAATCAGTTTGTTGACGGTGGGCTTTAATCTTTCACACAATACGCTCGACAGAACCTTATATGCGATGTTGAGGAGGCTAATCCCACGGTAGTTGGCGCAGATTGTGGGGTCTCCTTTTTATGGATTGGGCACAGCACACTTAAATTCCAATCGTTGGGCATACTTTCGTCCGACCATATTTTACAAAGAAGCTGATGCATGCACCTTATCAGCTCTTCGCCGCCGTGTTTGAATAGCTCGGCCGGCAATCCGTCGGCCCCTGCCGCTTTGTTGTTTTTCAGACGGGCAATTGCTATTCGAACTTCGTCATGGTCGGGCAATGGAACATCTGCTCCATCGTCATCGATTGGGGTATCGGGTTCGTTTTCTCCTGGTGTTGTGTGTTCACTGCCATCCAGCAGGCTGGAGAAGTGTTCCCTCCATAATTTAAGTATGCTCTGGGCATCGGTGGCTAGATCACCTTGGGGGGTTCTACAAGAGTATGCTCCGGTCTTGAAACCTTCTGTAAGCCGCCGCATCTTTTCGTAGAATTTTCGAGCATTACCCCTGTCGGCCAGCTTATCAAGCTGTTCGTACTCACGCATTTCGGCCTCTTTCTTTTTCTGTCTACAAATGCGTCTCGCTTCCCTCTTCAACTCTCGGTATCTATCCCATCCCGCACGTGTTGTGGTCGATCGTAACGTTGCGAGGTAGGCAGCCTGTTTTCTCTCCGCTGCGACACGGCACTCCTCGTCGTACCAGCTGTTCCTTTGCACTTTCCGAAAACCAATGGTTTCGGTTGCAGCTGTACGTAAGGAGTTTGAAATGCCGTCCCACAGTTCCCTTATACCGAGTTGTTGACGAGTGCTCTCAGAGAGCAGGAGTGCAAGCCGAGTAGAAAATCGTTCGGCTGTCTGTTGTGATTGCAGCTTCTCGACGTCGAACCTTCCTTGTGTTTGTTGGCGTGCGTTTTTTGCTGCACAGAGGCGGGTGCGAATTTTGGCTGCAACAATATAGTGGTCCGAGTCGATGTTAGGACCTCGGAGCGCACGCACATCTAAAACACTGGAGACGTGTCTTCCGTCTATCACAACATGATCGATCTGGTTGGTGGTTTTTCGATCCGGAGACAGCCAGGTAGCTTGATGTATCTTCTTATGCTGGAATCTAGTACTACAGATAACCATATTTCGGGCCCCGGCGAAGTCGATCAGCCTCAACCCATTTGGGGATGTTTCCTCGTGGAGGCTGAATTTACCGACCGTAGTGCCAAAGATACCTTCTTTGCCCACCCTGGCGTTGAAGTCGCCAAGCACGATTTTGACGTCGTGGCGGGGGCATCTCTCATAAGTGCGCTCCAAGCACTCATAAAAGGCATCTTTGGTCACATCGTCCTTCTCTTCCGTCGGGGCGTGGGCGCAAATCAGCGATATGTTGAAGAACCTCGCTTTGATGCGGATTGTGGCTAGACGTTCATTCTCCGGAGTGAATGATAGTACTCGGCGACGGAGTCTCTCTCCCACCACGAATCCAACACCAAACTTGCGCTCCTTTATGTGGCCACTGTAGTAAATGTCACAAGGACCTACTCGTCTCTGTCCTTGTCCCGTCCATCGCATTTCTTGGACGGCGGTGATGTCAGCCTTTATTTTCACGAGGACATCAACCAGCTGGGCAGCGGCACCTTCCCAATTAAGGGACCGGACATTCCAGGTGCATGCCCTCAAATCATAGTCCTTATTTCGTTTGCCGTGGTCGTCATCAAAAGGGGGTCTCTCATCCGAGGCTGTTTAAACTTTTGCATTGGGGGTGTTTTTTTACGTGGCGGGTCCCAAACCCAGCGCACAACCCTATGCAGGGGGTGTTTCGCCTTCTCACTTTAGCTCGCCTTCAAACGGATGTTCTTAGGCTACCCAGAGGATACTTGGTCAAAGACCGGAAGTCGTGAGCTGCTTGAGTCATATGTAAAAGAATCGTTTCTGGCCACTCCCAAGTGAATGGCGATCAGAGAACTTTCCTCACTTGCGTGAACTTCTACACATGACTCCATCCATATTGTATACGTATGGAGAAAATGCAGAAAAATTTTGAAAGTATCAGTTCATTTAAGTTCATTCAAGTAATTACTGAAGCAAAATTGAAAAATTTTGTTTTGAGAAAAGCGCGTCTCAAGATAAGCTGTTGACGCTATCGAACTGTGCAGACAAAGTTTAGAAGGCTTTAACTCAAAATTTGTTTGAGATATCGATTTCAGTTTTTTATGTTAATTTTAAAGGTGTAACTTATGGAAATATGAAAATTTATTGTTTTTTATTTTACTCAGGGTCAAATAATTTGAACTTCTCTAAGGTATGCGAGATATATCAAACCAATAATATCTCGATATATGTACAAGTGCATATGTTTGTGCATATAACTAAAGATTAACAGCAGATCAGCTGCCATTAATGCAATGCAGCCACACCTTTATTGTGGTACGAGCTCAAAATATGTTTCAACTTGCACCATTTAACCCACTTCCTCAGTCAGTTACTTATAACAAGCAATAAAGCACACATGCAGCTTTAATCTTCGGTGACACTATTTAACATAAATTTGCTGTTTTTTATAAGCAATATTATACTCTATGGCATGTATTTTTACTAACTATACACATATACCACTTATATACTAATATATATATACTTATTAATTACTTCATTACAACTTTTTCTTAAATGCGGGTATATTTAAACCAGTATCTTACAGTTGCCGCTCATTATCGTAAGCTTAGCACCACCCGCTTGGCAATTTAAAATGACGCAAAATGCGCTTTTTGCATTTTTTCTGTTTTCTTACTTATTCACAACTATATAATTTATGCTCGCTGTCTTTTGCATTTATTGCTGCAAAGAACTTACAAGCGCATTGTAACAAAAAAAAAAAAAAAACGCGCGAAAAAAATATAAATAACACATTTAAGTATAAAAAGCAAAAAAGATTATTGCAAAACTTCAAGGCCAAGCTGTTGCGTCGCAGCTTAGCTTAGCTACCAGCGCATAACCTCAACGCCAACTGCTGGCTTGGCTGATTACAACTGCTGGCCTGTACGTCTGTCTCGTTACTTTGTCATTCACATGCTCTTTATATTATTTATGCATATGTAAATGTGTTTGTGTTTGCAATAAATATTGCAGCGGGTAATTCTTATGCCATAATATGCATTAGCATAAGTATAAGATGATGATAAATTTTAAAGATCGCCGCGCATTTGTAGCATTCATTCGCATCTGCCATGAACAGTCGTGAAGATAGTAGTTATATGTGTTAATGCAGGTACATACATGGCGTATGCGCAACTATTATTAGATTAAAGTTGTGATGGCGCATGAAGCGGAACATTGCATTAAATTTATAATTGTTGCAATGTGAGTGAGTGTGTGTGTACGCGTACGTGATTACTTGATTAAAGTTTTGCATGAGAAAATGCGTCTTATAATTTCTGCTGATATTTAACTGTCATTCAGTTAGTCATAAAAGTAGGAGGGACTTACTAAAAGAGTTAATTTAATTGGAAAATTATTAAAGGATAATCTCAATAAAGTTTCAACAATTTACTTGATATTGCTTAATTATCGACTACCTTTGCGTTTATACTCACTGTAACTCTTAACTATCTGCAGTTCCTATAACTTAATTTTAGTTATAAACTTTGCATAAATCCAAATGACTTATCAACTAAATCTGAGACCTAATCGGTGACCAAATATTCAAATAATGATCTTTGCATGTTTCCTTTTATAAACTAAATAAGTTTATACGTACAAAAATATATCTCACGGAATGGATTTTTAATCAACTGATTATAGCTAAATAATCAATCAAAAATCCAAATGACTTATCAACTAAATCTGATACCTAATCGGTGACCAAATATTCAAATAATGATCTTTGCATGTTTCTTTTCATACACTAAATATTTTTATACGTACAAAAATATATCTCGCGGAATAGATTTTTAATCAACTGATTAATCAATCGATTATAATTAAACTAATCCACTGTTTTTACATTTTTAAAAGTTGAATTAACTATTTTTAATATAAATTTTTTTTAAAGATATTCCAGCATGCAAATCACAAGCATTTATCACTTAAATGTCACCCGTTTAAGCAAATACTCAAACTCAAAGCATGGATTGGTGAAATAAAACAATATTAAATTCAACTAAATTAACTCATGACTTAAAAATTAAAATATAACTAATATTCGAAATGAATGCAGTCAATTACATTAGTACAGAATTAATAAAAAATACTCAAAGTTTTGATTAGTACTATTTAACTTACAGTAAGGCACTTCACTTTAACTTAGCTCATTTAATCAAATGATTTTGATTCTTTGGAATTCTTATTGGAATTTATTTCTATTCAATTCACATCTAAAATATGATTTAACTAACTTTTTTAAAAAATTAAGTAAATAAATTCAATTAATCCCATGACTAAACGATTTTTTTTCTATAGAAGAAATTTGTTCGGAAAAAAAAACAAATTTTTAATAGAAGAAATTACTTCAATAAAGTTTATTGGTGACATACAAATTAAAATATGACTAAAAATTAAACTTCAAAATTAATCATTTAACTTTTATATAATTTATAAAAATGATGAATATTTTTATTAGAACTAATTCATTTATGCCAAATGAATTGAAATTAGGATTATACTCAAATAAATGCAACTTAATATTTAAATATTTAACAATTGGTACGCCCTTCTTCTCTTTTTTCTCATCCTCTTTGTCCTTTTTCTTATCTCAAATCGCAAGCAGCAATCAATTGCTGCCAAAAGATGCTCCAAAGAAGTAACTACTCTAACACCACATATCCAACAACACGCGGCAACTTATCAAAGCATCCAAAAGAGTCAACAAAAAGTAACGTCGATGCCTCATAGTCTGCCTCGAAACAACACATTCACTGCATAAAACAATAAAAAATCAGAAATTATATTGAAAATTGCCATAATGTTGACATGATTTGCGAAAATCTAATATAAAATATTGTAATTGTTTTTTAATTAGTTCAAACAACCGAACGTTAAATAATAACAACAACACTATTTGAATCTGTAAATATATGCATGTTTCTAACAAATAAAAAAGTTAAAAAAAAATCAACAATAAATTACAACAACGCGCAGCTATTAAGAAAATCTTGTAGCATTTATGTGATAAAAGTATTCTTACTAATTACAACAATAACATATGTATGTACACCAGAAAAAACTCTAGCGCGCATACCGCAAAAAAAATTCCGAGGCGGCAAGTTTATCTTTGAAGTCAGTTGCGGCTGAGAAAATATTTGTGGCTGTCACTTTTCTTTAACAATGGTTACAGACCGATTTTTTTATTTAGATGCTATAATATTGCGACAAAGCTAAGTTAGGGTGGTACAGTTCTTTGGCTGTAAACCGAGTGATTAAGTAATTATTTATAATATTTTAAGGATAACAGCTTCCAAAAAAGTGTTTCAAAGAGACTTAAGATGCGAAGAATTTTCTATACCTTTAATTTTTTATATCTCTCGTAGATAGCGAAATCAAAAATTTTATTCCAAAATTGTTTGAATTTTCAAAGCATGCAAATATATCATAGAAATATGACACAATAGAACACCTTCGAATATTTTAGACATAGCTTATAAGATTAAAGTTTCCATGACTTAACAAAAATACCTTTAAGTGTTCTGTGTAGCATCTCCTATGGAATTGGAGAGATTTTCTTCGATTAATTGTCTCAAAATCGTGATGATTTACTCTTACTAGGACTATATAAGAGAATGTTTTCGAAACTTTTGGCGTTCTAGTCATTTTAGTCGACACTAGAATGATCTGAGATCACGTTATCGCGAATACATATATACAATATATATGATCTCCACAAATAATGAAAAATGTTCTTTTTCGAAGATTGATATTCCCTTCTTAAAAAGGAGTAAGAATAATAAGCTCAGCCCAAGAAATCTATACTAACCAGTTAAGGCCTACCTTGAATCCTAGTTCAAAAATAGTCAGCAAATGATCTCTTTGGGACGATTTCTTCCTACAATTTTGAAAACTTCTCACAAATTGCTTTAAGCTTCACAACGAACTTAGTTCTACTTCTAGTAAAAGAGCAAGTTTTAGATTAAACAAATATATTTTTCTGATTTGTAGTTTTTACCAAATATACAAGCTTGGAAGTCTGTTAAAAATACTTGAATATTATTTTGAAAAGTGAAAAGCTCTAGGTAGTTTTTTTCTACAAAAGTCACCTCAGAATTACAAGAGAGTTCTTTTTTAATGGCATCACAAAGGACTACATTATTAGTCTACTTGTGATCTTTGATCAGCCATCTAACCTAACCTAACCTCAGAATTATGCTCCTCGCTAAAATTTTATTTTTTAGCTCATCTTATCATTATTATGGCTCAAAAAATGAGGTCCTTTCCATTCTATCCCGCCTTAATTTTACTTTTTTCATTTCATTCATTACTTTTTTCAAATTTATCTTTCTCAAGCCAGCCGTTTCTCATCGCCTCTCTTTCATTCAATCTAATCAAATTTCATGTAATCATCATTTATAAGTTTTTCATATTTTTTGCTCATTTTGTCGCATTTTTTACAATTTTATCTATTGTTGTAATTATTCCAACAATTTCATTTTCATGCTTCATTAGAAAACACCGCACTCCGAACAGTGACAGCAAACACTTTACTACAACTACAATAAAAGATTCAACAAAAAATCACTAACTCACATCTAATAGTGTTCTAATGCCATTTTAAATGCCAACAACGCTGCAGTTCAAATATTCAAATAGCTTTGCATTTTGTTGTTGTTATTACTTTATTACTACCATTATTGCGCTTCAGCTTCACGAGTTGCAAAAAAATGCATTGTAAAATAGCAAATGACAGCAAATCCACCAAGTGTTATGCTGTAATGAAATTAATGATGCTACTACATTTCAAGGTTAGCGACGACAGCTGCCCGGCTGCTTAAGCTTGCGCGCCCGCCAGCCAAACGGCCAATCGAACGAGCGATTCACGTGCGCCAGCTCGCTAGCGGCTAATGGCAACAAATGCTTATACATCATTGTCAGCGCGTGATGGCAAAAAATAGCGAAACAACAAAAGCAAACCAAATCAGCAGCTTATATTACAGTGGCAGCAAGCGTGTTTCAAATGTTACTTACCAACAACAGCAACAACGAAATTAGTTACCAACTTTTTTCTTCTTTTTTATTAATAAAAAATAGTTTTTCTTCTTCTTCTTTTACTCATTCTTCTCGCTGTTAAGGAGTGGCACGCTGCACAGTTCGTGCCAATGCCTGCAGCCACAACGAACAATCATGCGAGTTGCCTCCGAAAATGTTAATAACAACAAATTTACGCTCCATTAGCTTTTGCCGTCTGCGGCGAAACGTCTGTTCATAATGAAATTAAACATTTGAACAGCTGAGCGCAAGGTTTGCACAGCATTTGCTATTACTCCGCACTTCTCTGCTCTACTCCTTTTAAATATTTCTCATTTAGCGGTGACTGCTGTTGCTATTTTTCAAGTTGTTTTGCCAATTACGTACATAGCTGTAACTGTTAGCTTGTCTTGTTGCGGCTATCAATGTACGCGTGAGATCAAGGATAGTGGGTCAAATGTGCAGAATTGCGCCACTGTTTTGGAGGCTGCCACGAATTATTGGCGGTAGCGGTTAATGGCGCATTAATTTCTTTTTTGTTTGGGGTATCGGTTACAAATTTTTTGAAAAATTAATATGTATTTCGAAAAAAAAATCGAAAAAAAAATTAAAAAAAAAAATATTGAAACAGAAAATTAATGAAATAAGAAAAAAATTATACAAAAAAAAATTTTATGAAAAAAATTAAATAAAAGTAATCGGAATTTTTATGAGGAAAAAATGTATAAAAATAATCGGAATAAGATCGAAAACCAAGCAATTACATGAACTAATCACCCAAATCACCATAATCCACAAAATCACTCTAAAAATTATTAATATGACAGAGAAAGGTCAAACACACGTCCATATATCGATAATTCGTCGCTAATAAATAATCAAAAATCGATAAAATTTATTTATTATTATTTGTAATTATTCTTCTAAAGCAACTTTAGCAACTCAAAGGTTAATGTGCCATTTAAATTCAAAGAAGAGCGAATTACTCATGAAACAATAAAACCTTAGTTAATAAGGAAAATAGCATAGCTCAAATTACAATGCAATATGCAAAGTGGCAAGTTGTATTTGCATTTATTAGCCGAGCATTCGCATAAATCTAACATGTGTGCTCGCTTGCCTCTAAACACTTACATTTATCATATATGCAAATATATTATATCCATGTGTATGTTTGCGCTTAGCTGATATACGAGTATGCCACTTCCACATACTTTACAGAATAGTTTATATAATTCATGCAAATTATATGCAATTTTTATTGGCACCTTTTTTATGTTTTATTTCTGCTTTATTTGCACCTTTTAAATGCCTTCTTCTGCTTGATTGATTTTTATGATTTCGCGTTTGCATCAAAACGCTTTAAATACATTAAGAGCTGGACTGCTTGCATTGCATATAATGTTGTTGTTGTATTTATGCATGCCGACGTCTTGGCTGCACATGTGCAATATTTGTAAAAATAATTCTCCAACTTTGTCTAAGTGTGTATCGCTTGATCTCAGGTGCCTTGTGATTTTTAGCCTGAGTTGCAGCTTATTTGCCGATAGCATGTATATAAAAGCGCTCATTTGTTAATTTTCTAATTTTATACTATTTACTGTCGCGAAGTATAAAATTAAGTGGTGTTTTATCGAAAATGTGGGAGGCTACAGTGATCAAAATGTCGAACAGTTGGCGCCACAAGAATGTTCTCACAATTTTAATTTTTTGGAGTCATTTATACTTGAGTTGGGAATAAATTATTAACTCGTGTTATCATATAACAATTTTTAAAATTTTTTTGTTAACTTAACGAAAGATGTAAAAACTTAACGACACTTTTTTTTGACTCATCCGATTAAAAAATTTCATTTCGGGATTAAATTATAAATTTTCTAATAGTATACACTTTTTGACAAGTTTTTAAAATTTAATCACGAAATAAAAAACTTGACGAAACGTTTTTTTTTTGCTCTTTTGACTAAAAACGATTATATACACCTGAGAAATATGCAAGTGGTTTTTTATAAAACTTAACGAAAAAATCAAAAATTTAACGAAACTTATTTAAAACATTTTTTTTTACTAGAAACCAATACAAAGTATAAAAAATGCAAGTTGCTGCAAAGTTAATGTTTTCAAAACCTTTCGTTAATTTTTCAACTGCACGTATATTTTGTCAAACTACCAAATATTGCTAAACATAACGCTAAATGCTAATATATAAATTTAAATAATAATAAAACTAATATAGTAAACTTATTAGTAACTCTACAAATCATGACAAAGTATTTTGGATATATCCAAACAACAAGCTTTTTCGTCAAGTGTGACAACATAGCAATTTATTCTTTACTAAATAATTTCAACTAAATACTTACATCTCCAACAAATTTCTTCCACTTACAGATGCTACCGCCTTCCAGTATCCCCCGCCAGCCAGTCCATGTTGTCAAGTGCACAGCCCCTCACCATACACAGCTAGCGGCAGTGGCGGTGGTGGTGGTGGTGCCGGTGTCGGCAATGGCGAAGTTTTCTTCCCACTCAGTCTTAGTACACCACGTACCCCACGTACCAGTGTCAGTTACGCCGCTGGCGAAGAAAATACCTTCTTTCGTCATCACAACATCAGTGGCGGTTGCAGCAGCGCATCACACCTACAACCACCGCAATCGGCACCACCAATGCCGTCGAGTAGTCACAATGGTGCACATAGTCAACAAGCGCCACAACAACAATACCAACAATATACATATCCATACTATCAATATACACCACCGCCGACACCGCTCACCGCCAATGCGAGCACCTGCACCGGCAATGCGTTTGGAGCGACGGAAGCGACAACGCATCAACGCGGTTGTGTGGCAACAGCGTCGACATCAACATCGACGACATCGTGCGGTATGGGTGGGCATTCGCGCTTGCATCGTAGCCTCTCAGATGCGCAGAAGCGGTAAGTGGGGCAATATGAAACTAAGAAATTTTATTTTTAATTGAAGCGTAGAAATTGCAAGCCAGATTTTTATTTATTTTATAGTTGACTTGAATTGTAGGAGAATATTTTATAACGTTTGCGAAAATGAACAGTTTTTAAAAATTTCGAGAATAGAAATGAATGGATGGATTAAAGACATTTTTGAAATTTCGAAAGAAAGTATGTAAAACTTTACGCAAGTTTTCAAAACCTAACGAAGTTGTTGTTATACTTGACGCCTGTTGCGCAAATATCATATTTACCTAAGAAGAGCTAAAATGTAGAAGAAAGTTTTCACATTTTAACGCTAGTTTCAAAGCTTAACGAAGTTTAATATTTATCTAACAAATACTAAAACGTTTTTTCTCATATAAATGCCAACTATTAACATTAGTTGTACTTAAAAAGTTATTTTCAAGCGTACAAACTTTCCAAATAATATAATATTATCCAAAAAATGCTTCGAAAAGCATTTCAATTGACCATCGCTGCCTTCAAAACATTAAATAATTTCAGCTAAACTTGTCTCATTTGATTTCCCAAACTTAACGAAAGTTTCCAAAACTTAACGATTTTTTTTCAAAACTTAACGAAAACGCAAAAAATATTTTCTCAGTATTTAAAGTGTTAACAAAACTTTAAATTATTTTCATTATTAAACGAAAACTGAATAATAACGGTATTTTGTAAGTTTGAAATTTTTAATAAGTACGAATTTTAATTTTTATTTTGAACAGCATAAATAAACAATGAACAAATTGAGTACAACTCATTAACGTCAACATTATACCGAATTCCCATTCAATAAATTACAGTGCAACACACTCTCTTATCGCCCAGCAACGCCTACTTTATACAGTAGTGCGATGTGCTAAGCAAAGTGCCAACTATAAGCGTATAGCGCCGCTGATTTCGATCATACTATATTGTATATACATATGTGTAATATATAGTATATGTTTGAATATTTAAGAAAGCATATGCGTGGGTAAAGCAAACGTAAAGTGATTGCGCGCGCGATCAACGACCGACAGCAGCTCCCGCAACACATTAACGCGCCATTTAGATTGCGAAATCTCACTTTTGTTGCCGGCTGCTTATACGCTAAAAATATTAATTCCCATGACATGTTTTCACGCACCGCGTATATTGTGCGCTATCAGTTGGTTGGCAACGCCAATGGCGACAGCAGCCGTCGATAAATGTACAGGCCCCCAGCTTCCCAAACAGCTAGCGCTTGGAATACATATCAACATGCTCGACGATCTTTTGCTGTCAAGATAATCCCTATAATTAAAGACTTCAACGTTTTCAGCTGCAGCTTGCAAACTTACAAGCGTAATTGCGTCGATCGGTATGTCTCGATCATAGCGCCTATGTTATCGCATGCACATACATTTATATTATATATATAAGTATTTCATTTATCGCCATGAGAATGAGCACAATTCGCAGCTGGTCACTTGTGCCACTGTCTCACCTCCCCCACACACATGACCGCTACTTATTTTATTATTATTTTACTTACTTCGTTGATACCGCAAATTATGTATTGTGATAAAAAGTCGCAAGAATTTTTCACAAGTAAGTAGGCAGCATGATTTTCACTTTCATGCTATTTGATAAATGTTGACTGATTTCTTATAATTCACAGCTTTCGTTCCTTGTACAAATCTTTGTTGTCACATGTGTCTTATTTTAATGAATGTAATAAATATTTTATTATTTATTCATATATGTAGCTCTCGTCGTACGTCAACCACCAACGATGATGAACGCGAATATCATAGCGAACACGAGACCAGCTGGGATGAGTTCGATGACCGTTATGATAATTTTACAGCCGGCCGTGAACGTTTGCAGGAATTTAATGGACGAATACCGCCACGAAAGAAGAAAAAGGATGTGCCAAAATCAAAGTATGAGAAGAAGGTGAGAGAAAGAGTAAGTCATAAACTGAATTTTATAATTGAAACTAACAAATTTTGAGTAATATACATAGAATATACTTAGTTGCCCCTTACACTGACATACTTATGAAAACACAAGTTGACCTTAGCCAATATAATATGAATCTCACATTAAATAATATATATATGTATATAATATATATAATAAATATTGTAATATATATGACAGATTATTTTAATCATAAGAAAAAATATTTAAAATAAGGCTCACCAAATGTTTTTCTTTTTTTAATGTAACGAAAGATTTAACCAAAGTTTTTAAGTTATAGCGAAGGCTTGCAATATTATATAAACGTCTATCGAAGCTTTCCAAATGTTACTGAAATTTAACGAAAAGTTTGAAAACTTGACGAAAGTTTTTTTTTTAATCTTAATGAACGATTTCATAAAATTAATCATATATAATAAACTTATCGAACAATTTTGAGGCTACACAAAAGTGTTTGAAACTTGACGAAACGTTTTTTTAATTTTAATGAACGATTTCATAAAATAATTCATATATAATAAACATATCGAACAATTTTGAGGCTACACAAAAGTGTTTGAAACTTGACGAAAATTTCTGAACGTTTACAAAGTTTATAAGAATTCAAAAATAATATAAATTTAAGCTTACCAAAAGGTTTTGAAGTTAAAAAATGTTCAAAACTATATACTACGAAAGTTTTTAAAACTTAACGACGAATTTGAAAACTTAACGAATATTTTTCTGGAAACATAACGAATATTTACAGAAGCTTTTGAAAGCTTCCTAAGAGAAATGAGGTTTTTGTATACTTGAATACTTGATAATTAGAAACTTTTCGTAATTTCAAAGAATTCTAAAGATTTTATGATCTCTCATATACTTAACTGAACATACTTGATTTTAAGTATACATATTTTCGATGAATATATTATTATTCTCCCACAAAATAAAGAGCAATAAAAATCTATTGCAGATTTTTTTTCTCACTTTATCGTCATTTAAAAAAATTTAATGCATTAGGAATCCGACAGAATAGAAATTGTTGAGTAACCATTCAAAAGATAAAATGGTTTATTCTAAGTATATGTATTTAGGATCAAGTGTCTCCAATATGAGTAATATCCCTATGGTTTCTACATTTTTGTAAATGAAGAGAATTTAACCCTAAATAATGGCTTGGAACTTTAATTTTGTATGATTGAAACTCAAAAATATTTAAATTTCAGAAATTTATGTCCCTACATGAGAGGAAAAATATATCCATATTTCATAATGCCTATGGTTTCAGGAGTACACTTTCACAGTTCAAGCCACCTTACAAAATATCCACGCTTTTACGAATATCATTATTACTAAATTTTCTCAGTACATGAGCGCTACTTTCAAATCATTTTAACTTATATTTCAATATTTTTTATAAATTATTTCTTCTTAGTTCATAATAACCATTAGTGCCCAACCGCTTCTCAATTTTCGGTCTATAACCGATCCAAGTATTATATCGGACTCTATTAGATATGATAGGTGCTATATGTTATTTCCACACAAGTTTGTGTGTAATCTATGGTGTACCAGTGACCTATGTATATTGTATACTCATATTATTAAGAATGGAAAAAAATTATTTTCTAAAAAGTAATGATTACTATATAAATTATACCGGCTAGCTTGTAATATTCTTAAAATAGTCCACAAAGTGCAACATTACTCATCTTCACCTCAAGGCATTTCTTGACAACGGGAACGAATTTCACTTACATCCTACAACAAAGTAGTGTGTGAATGAATGAATAATTAACAAAGAATGTCTTCTTCAAAAAAATAATTTTATTTAAAAAAACCTTTTTCAAAAAATGCCTTCCCATCACTTTGTAAACACAAATGTGCCGCCCATAAGCACAGGTGTTCTTCATAGTTTAAGACGTAAATTGCACCATAGTGCAGAGCGTGCAAAAAAGCAAAAACATAAAATAGTAGAATACTGTAGAATAAAAACTTCAATATGACACAGTTCATTCATTTATAGACGCACATAAAGGAAGCTTTCGAAACTCTTTGTTTTCGAAACACTTGTGGGGCCGCATGCGAAAGCCAAACGTACGTTGGACGACAAATTAAAAAACTACCGCAAAAAAGTAGGTGTGTGTGTGTGTGCATATAGATATACATGTTTGTATATATGGAAAGCGTAACAATTTTATTACGCTGCAGTAACTACAATAAATGCAAAATGCAATCTAAGTCGCTGGCGAGCCAATGATATGCATGCGGGCCAATGGACACCAGCGCAGTGCAGTGGTGCCATCAAGCACACGTACGCCGAACACGCGCTGCCTGCCTGTCGATAAATGGACAGAGGGTGAGGAGCGTAACTGCAGTGTGTTGTCACTAAAAGCTAGCAGGTTTCTAGGCGCTGGCCGTCAGTAGCGACAAAGCGTGGCAAAACCTTTTTCTACGACATAAGTATTTTTGTTGTAATTTACATACATATATATTTTTTATTGTAACTTTTTGTGTCTTTTTTTGCTGTTAGTACAGTTTGCTGATTTTATTGACGTCGCAAAGCTGCGCAATTAAATTTTATCGCGAAAAATACGAATTTTATTGTCACTTGAAACCGCCACACCGGCTGCCCAGCTGAGTGCGCCTGCCCGTTATGCCTTTACCGCGGCGCTGGCTGCTCGCTTTAGTTTCGCGCACTTTTTTTTTAACTTATTTATGCGGATTTCTAAGCAACGGCAAAGCGGAAAATGCAAATCCAGGCGGTTTTTACGAGCGCTTTGTTCTATGTTTTTAGTTATTTTTTTTTGATTTTTTTTGTGTGCCTCAATTTAGTGCACTTTAATTTAATAATTTTTTCTATACTTTTGCAAGTTTATTGCAATTTATTTGTTGCTTTGTGTGACACATTTTAATTGTGATAACAAATTTTTTGATTTTCGCCAATTTTTCTTTCTGCTTTCAGCAACTTTTGTGTGACTGACGCATGCTGCCGCTAGGCGCACAGCTGTCATTGTAATTATTTTTATTGCTTCCTAAGTATTTATGTAGGTGCAGGCATTGTTGCTGGCACGAGTGGTATATACTAAACATACCTACATATGTATGTATATATGTACATAGTTTTATTGTACTTTTTCCCCAACGCTTGCGTTGAAATGTAATTTTCTGCCTTGCTTTTGTATGTTAATGACCTTTTCTAGTTGTTTACTGAAGCGCGTAATTACAGTTTCAAATTTCAGTTGCATTTATCATGGTGAGATGCTTATTTCTTGCATTTTTTTAGCAGGCGATTTTAAAGCTGTGTGCAGGGTTCTGTTTAAGAACTAAAATATCAGGCTGCATTCAGTTCATGTGTTGTTTAAACACAACAGAAAAATGCAATTTAAGGGAAATAAGATAAGCAAAAGTATGAAAAGCTTCTAAAGATGAATAGAGTTAAGATAGATGAAGACAGTTGAAGACAGATTTTTCTTTTTAATTTTCTTCAGCTTTTTAATAAATTTTGTTTAAGAAGTTAGCCAAGTCAAGAACCATAAGAAAAATGGCACAAGTTTGATAATTTATTCCGAAAGCAAAAGGAGAGTATAATCGAATTTTTCTCTTTCAAACATATATTTACAAGTTTGAATAGTTTTAATATTGCCGTTTTGATACAAAATGGCGGCTACTGGGTTAATCTTACGCGTCTCAGTTTTCGGGACGGTTTCTACTAGTAACATTAAATCTAGGAAATCGCAAAAAAGTTAAACACGGCATCTTTACATGCATAGACTTGCCTAAAAATACGTATGCTTTTGGCTTTACAGATATTTTTCTCAAAATACGTACTCAAAAATAAAAAGTTGTTTCCGAAAAAAAAAATTTCAAAAAAAAAATCAAAAAAAAAAAATATTTAAAAATTTAAATGTAAACTGAAAACGTTTGAATAGTATCCCCACGGATTTTCAAAATCACATTATTTAATATGCGATTTCAAAACTTGTATATATTGTGACAAAAAATTAATTTTTTGAAATACCATTTGCACGGAGAATTTAACTACAATTTCGGGGTACTTTTTTGTCCCAAGGATCAAACGAAGGGCACAAACACGAAATTAAGTACCTTTGTGCGCCTTGAAATATGCAACTCATTTGGTATCTATTCAATTTAACTTTTCGAAAAATTAGATATTGAATGTCATTATTACTTACTTTAGGCTGAAAACTTAAAACTGCTTTCTATTAATTTCTTAATAATTAAATAATCCACCAGAGGAAAAGCTTTATTTTTTAACTATGTACTATACGAAGAGATAATACAGTATTATGCAATCAATAATTTATTTTTTTTTCATTTTACGATTTTTTTAAATTAGAATTTTTTACTCTACATTTTCATATTTTTTTTCTAATTTTCCAAGCTACGTTCTTTTTTCATCAACAGTTTTGCCACCAAATATTCGTACGACTTCTGTAGAAAAAAAAGAAATTGAAACAAGTGTTCGAAATGCCTTTATTTTTCCAAACAATTAAGCCGTGAATAATGTCAAAAATTATGAAAATTTATGTCTAAAAAGAGTACACACTTCATTTGCATATATGCACGTTAAACGAAAACCACCCTCACCCACCTCAAATCCATGGAAATACAAAACAATTGGGCAATCAAGCGAAAAAGTAATCAAATAATAAATCCATATTTCTGCTGCTGAAAAAAATTGCAAACTAACTGACCGCAATCGTAATGAAACATTCGATTATTTATTTATGCACCACTGTGACCCCACTGATATACTATACTTACACACTCGTATGCATACTTTCATTCAAGTGCCTGTCCACAAAATATTTATATGACCACTAGTGGACTGGCAGTGGCATTGATAGCAATTTTCGGCACATTTTTATTGTAATTATAAGCGCATTTGTTACATTTACCAAATGCCAGTGGTGCGGACATAAAAATTATTTATTGATGACCACATAAATACATATACATAAATATATATACATATATGTAAGTACAACATGCATACTTAAGTGCTGCCTTAATGTTGAAGTGCACGTGTAAATTGCTCTTTGGGGAGGATTTTATGCGCCGCCGATGAGCATTGCTGGCAGTTTGACCCGAAACAAAATAGATACTAGATGCACAGACACACACTTATATGAACATACACAAATGTACACACATATATGAAAATGAGCAAATCTAGAGCATTTAAGCAGCTAGGAACACTACCAGGTGTTCCGAGTTCGCATGCGGGGGCTGTTATTGAAATAATCCATATTTATGTTTGTCAGTAGGTTCAGCGGCAAAGTGTTACAATAATGAGTTTAATAGCCTATTAAGTGCTATTGAGATTAGAACTTTGCTAGATTTTTTTGATTTACTTGAACTAGTGTATAAATGGGCAGTGCTGTTTTAATGCGAGAAGTTTTCGGACTTCATTATAATATATGGGGTGTTATTCAATAAGGTTAGCAGAAAAATCCACTTGACTATGAAAATCATTTATTGTCTCTTTTATTAGTTATATGAGTGTTCAGATACACCATTCAGTTGGATTATATTGCAATGAGGAACAAACGAGTGTAACTAGTTCGGTTCTAGTTAAATTTGAGCCAGTTTTAAAAAAGTGTTCGTTTCTAGTGTATTTTAAATCAGTTGTGAACTAGTAAATTACTAGTGAATTATTAACCAGTTGTAAACTAGTTAATTTCTAGTTTATTTTAAACCAGTTGGAAACTAGTTCAAGTACAGCGCACCACTATATGAAAGAGTTCTCTATACATATGTATATTCTTTCCATTGATTTTTTTTTTTCATTCGCCGTTAATTCCTGCATTAACACATTTCATCTGAGGAATCTGTTTTCTGCTCATTAGTCTTAATTCGGTATCACATTACAAAAAAGTTGTCTAAGATTGGTTGACTTCCCAAAGTGTTGAGGCTTACTAATGTATTTTTCAATATTTTCTTGCTTTAACACCGCACACTGCTCGAATAAAAGTACCGTAATGCGCAATTGAGAGTACTTACTATTAAAAATTTACTCGATCTTACTTTTTCTCCTATTTGTCGTATTTCAAACCATTAGCGAGCCCTATAAATCTTCTAAGCCGCCTCGGAAAATCTTTTAAAGAACACTATTTTCTTTATAATATATATTTTCGTACTCAAAATACTCTCTGAGATTTGTCATAATCTTTTGAGTGACCATCGCTAATGGATAGGTATTCTATACATTGCATTTTACCGCGAGAGGGCGATATTAGCAATTATGGAATAGGTACAGGCTTTAAAAAGATATAAAATAATTACTAAGGTCACTTTGGTGAGTGAAGTAGAGTATTTGGGGGATGAAATATGTTCCACAGGTGACCAAAAAATAAAAAGTGTTCCCACCTGAAACTACATCACCCACTATTTTAATGTTTATATATATTTTTTAGGTTTAACTCAATCAAAATATTATTTAAGAACGCCATAGAAACAACTTGCGAATGTGTATGTATCTATCTTATCTGAGGCTCGTGCCTCCTTTCGTTGAAAAAATGTATGTATATCATAGAATGTGCCCGACAGACAATAAGATATTTAATTTTAAGTAACACATTACTTCCAAAAACAAAATTTCTCAGATCGCAGTGAGTTCTATACCTTCAAGTCAAGATTATCACACTTATTGGTAGATTAGGATTAAGGATGAAAAAATATTCAGCAACAAATGTCTTAAGTTATGTTATATTTTTTGTCGGTTATGTAGTAGAGATTATGAAATTCAAACCAAAAATTTATTATTTTCTCTCTTCTTTCTTCTTTGCAGCCATTCAAGGGTTTTATCTGGCCCACTGTCGTCACAGTTATCGTTGTTGCAATCGGTTGTGGCTTCCTTGTTACGCGATGAGTGCACCAAATGTGAAGTTCCAGCGGCAATAGCCTCAGCAATACTTACAATTTAAAAAGCAAGCAGCAGTGAAGCAATGCAAAAACAAATAATTATTTACACTTAAAGAAAAAATAAAACAAAAATAATAAATTTTGAGAAAAACTTTATAAACAAAGCACAAATGAAAAGTGTTAAAGCGTGCGGAAAGCAGAATGCTTTTGATATTTTCAAGGCAATAAAGGAGTACGAGAGAGAAATATTTAAAGATGAAGATATTTTCGCCAGAAATGTGGTACGTGAAAGTGTTTACAGAAGCGCACGTCACGCGTGGAACGAGGCGAAGTTACGCCGTGCCAGTTTTGAGAGGCCCGGTAGTGAGCGGCTTGAGAGAGAAATTTTTTCGAGAGTGGAAACGTGTGATAATTTTGAATTTTCAAGAATTTACGGATCTACTGACGAAAAGGCGCATCAAACCGCTACAATGAGATGGAAAGAGTTGGGGAGTGAAGAAAAGAGGAGGAATGAAATGGCGTCAAAGAAAGAGAGAGAAATGATAGCAAGCAAAGCGCACAGTGTGCGACAACGAAACCGAATTTTTAATCAACGAAGCTTTTCTTACACACCACAAACTCAAAACGAAATCAAAGTCGAAACAAAAACGTAATGAAAGCAAACAACTAACATTTTTTAACACCAGCAAAGCATATTTTTGTACAATGTAGGCATTTATAATAGATATACATACTTATGTACGCATACGCGTATTTCATTAAAAAATCTCTGCCGTATTTGGACGTGGAAATTTCGCATATAGTATATTTGACATGAATTTGAACTGCCATTAAGTCTAAGCTACTCTGTGCTTAAAGAAAATATTTTTCTAACGAAAATTTTGTACGTTTTTTTTATTCTAAATGTATAACAGATAAGACTGTTCAATATTGAAAGGCAGCATTTAAAAACAAAAAAGCAGAAAACTAAAACAACAAAGCAGTAATTTTATAAAAAATCATATTCAATAACTAAATATTTTCTAAATTTTTTAAAAGAAATCGCACAGACTAACAGTAAATTAAACAAAAAAAAAAACAAAAAAAAAAACAAAAAAAAAACAAGAACTCAATGCTAAACTTTTTTTTTCATACTAACAGCTGAAAAATGGCTAATTTGGCGTACTGAAGGTACACATTTTTTTCCAAAACAGATGCGCGTATTTTTGATAAAAATTTTTGAGAGCTCTTACAAGATTATAAAATATTTTTTCATAAAAAAAAAAAACTTAAGAAAAGCAGCAAACAATATGGAACTACTAATATGGAAATAAAAATTCGAGTTTCCGAAAGTGTACAAGTTTTTTCGAAACAAGCACTTTGGCGCAATATTTTTGATAAATTTTAAAAATATTTTTGTAACCTCATATATGTAGGTATGATAGTAACTGGAATACCGACAAGTTTTGCTAAGAAGTTTACAATTCAACAAAAACATAAAACCAATGCAAATAATGAAAATGAATTCAGAAGTTATTTTTATATTTAAAAATCATAAACTAAATTTGAAAATAAAAATGGTAAAACTAACTCAATAGAAAGAGCAATTTTGCAGAAATATCACAAATTAATAAAAAAAACAGATAGCAAGATAATTGAACAAAAAGTAATATAACTAATTAAAAAACAATATTTGGAAATACCAAAACCGGAACTGGATGACTAATAGACTCTTTTAAAAATAGCATAACTCAAAATTTGTGAAAGGTTGTGGAATTTTTTCAATTACAAATTTTGCATTTCAAATTGTAGCTTAAAAATATTTAAGAAAAATATTTTGAGAAATATTAAAAAAAAATCCCAAGTCCCAAAAATCTGGCGTAAGTAATTGTACTTAAATAAATTCATTCAAGTCTAATCATTATTTTGCAAAAAAAAATTTTCTGCCACATCTCAAGTAGATACCTCAAAATTCAAAAAATATGTAAAGGAAAATTGCCACAAATAATTAAATATAATTTCGAAAATTTAATTATTTTTATATAATGTATAAAAAAATATTAAGAACTAATAATTAAAAAAATGCAGTTGTTTTTTTTACAGAAAAATATGCCAAATAAAATAAAATTAAAATTATTTTGGAGCAAAATCTTTTGTAATTAAAAAAATCTAATTAAAATAAAAATTAAAATTTGACAAAATCTATTGAAATTTAAAAAAGTTTATTCAACGATAAATTAAAAGTTGACGGTATGCTTAAGTTTTTAACATTAAAAGTTTTTTAAGAAAATGAAAGCTTTAAATTTGTTTATTCTTACAAAAAAAAATTAGATACGAAAAATAATATTGCTTCGTATTTTCATACGCATTTAGCATTAAAAAAAAGCCTTTCTATAAACATTATCAATTAACATATAGTTAATATTTTCAGCCACTCTCCCTCCCACTAAACATTAAGCCATACTTTTTGGACCATAAATCCATCACAGTTCTTTGCAAGTTCGTTTTTTTTTCTTGAAATTTTCATCTTTCATAATACTTATATCAGCTCATAGTCTTTATAAAAGTTAGAAAAAACTGAAACTTTAAACAGATCTTCACGATTTCACTCAAAAGCCGCCAAGCTTTCATTTCTCTCAAAGCTAGCTGGCTAAAATAAAATAAAATAAATAATATAAAATACAAAAAGGTATAATTAACGGTGATATTTTCTACAAAAATGTTAAGACAGTTTTGGAAGATAAAATACATATGTCATTATGATTATAATTAAGTGGCAAGGTGCTAAAATTGGAACACTAAAATATTATTAAAAGAAATAAAAATTACCAAATTAAAAATAAATTATAAATTACTAAAATTTTAATTGTATAGAAATAATAGAAAAAAATAATGATTTTCAAAACATAATAAAAAAATATAAAAAAAACTCTACGAAAATAAAAAAGAACAGTAAAAAAACTATTCTAAAAAACTTACAATTACTGCTCCCAAACTGCAAACATAAATCGAAGTCTTCGCTGTAATTCAAATTACAAATAAATTGTATTGCAATAAAAAAATGTTTTATGTAAAAATTACAAAAAATATATACGCGTGTAAATAGTAAAATTGCGTTTGAAACATAACATAAATGCTTTAAACTATATAGAAATTATATAAAAACATACATACATACATAAAATAATTTTTAGTTAATTTTTTGCTTAGCTCTAATTGTGCGCAGAATACTGCTTAGTTATAATTTTGAAAGCCATTTTTGTGATGTTTTTATTTATGTACTTTTTTGTAAAAGAAAAGGAAACTATAAAGCGAAATTTATTTTTTTTTTGCTTCTTTCAACAAAAAAATGTGAATAAAAAGTTAGTAAAATAATAATTAAGAAACAAGTTAAGTGCATTAAATTGAAGCAAATATTAAATAAATATGAATAAAAACACAAGAAATATTTTGTTTGAAAACGAAAATAAACAAAACGTAAAAACAAAAAAAAATAATTAAGACATAAATAATAAATAAATTAAAATAATTAAGTTTAAGTTGTAACTTGCAGTAATAATTTTCAAATTGGTCTCAAAACACCTTTTTTGTTTTTATTTGCATAAATTGCTTAAGTACTCTGGAAATATTTGAGAATATTCGAATCTGTTGAAATTTGGAATAGCTGTTCCGCTGTTTGTTAAAATTTTGTAATTAGTCAAAAAAAAAAACACTCAAAAAGGTTTATCTATTTCAAGCTGTAACATTTAACAGGGGTTTAATTTGAATTTATATTTTCGAAGCTTTGAAGATTTCACAATGTAAAAAGTTAAATTTTTAACGCAAGCTTTCGCTGAACTTGTTGTAAAGCTTTTGTTTTCATTACTTTGTGCTTTTTTTGAAATCATATTCTAAAGCACCAAAGCATTATTTTATCTTTTGAAGATTTTGATAAAGCTTTCACTTAATAAATCACTTTTAAATTACTCATTTAAAAAAATAATTGAAACTTTATTGTAAATAGCGTAAAAGATTACGCTAAACTGCTTGCTTAGCTTTTATTTACATTACTCCGCTCTTTTCTGAAATAATCAATAGCTTCTCCCAAGTGTCCGAAAGCACAAAAGCATTATTTAAGCTTCTAAAGCGTTTGAAGCTTTCACTTATCACATCTTTTTCAAATATTTCAATATAACAAAACACCTCTACTTATTACTCATTTTAAAAATCTCTCAATAAAATCTTTGAAATCCCACAAAAACTCAACATACATCTTTTACATCTAAAATTATTAAACTAATAACTTTTTAGAACTGTATATCATGAAGATCTATAGCAATTATTTTTCTGAATCTTAAACCTATGCTATCTAAGGTTTGAAAACCACAAACTTATTATAAAATAATCGGTAACAATGAAAGCTTGTTTTGAATTTTTCACTGATTTCCAATTTGCCAAACAAAACTGACTAACTAACTTGTAACAGAATTTAAAAAAACAACCACTTTCTGATCTCAAATACACAGAAAATTTACGAACTTCACACAAAATAGATCTCGCACGCCAAAGTAAATTAATTGAAAAAAATTTATGCAACTTTGGACTCAAGTGTTCGTTTCCTTTAAGTTACACAATAGTTTATATTTTCGTTGTGAAAATTTGAAGAAGCTCAACACTTCAAATTCTTCTCAGATTTTATTACAAATATAACAGAGTAAAAGCATAAGGAACAAAATTTACTGGAAAAAGCAAACTTAAGGAAAGCTCATTTTTGCAGTACTTATGGCTGAGCTTTTGACATAATTTATTATAAAATCTTAAAAATGAATCGGTTAGCATGAATAGCAAAATAATATTTCACTTAGCACAATATAATACTAAAAAATTTATTAAAGCGAATAATGTGAATAAAATTTGCCGGTAAAGCTTAGCAAATCTGTACAGCAATTTATGCAAACAAATAAAAATCAAATAAAAATAATTGTTTAAATAATAAATATAAAATTTATATCTTAAAACAATTCCCAAAAATCACAATGATCTCAAAATGAAAAATATAATATAAATTATAATTTTCTACACAATTATTTTTATTTTGCATTTTGCATATAAAATCTATAATAGATACAGTTAAGTTAGTTTAATAGATTTTGCGCAACTTGAACAATGACAAATGCCACTCAAACCGTAAAATCATTAGGTAAGGAAATAACAACAACACCAGCATTATTACAACAACCACCAACTCCAATTCTTCAATGGATTTGAACCGCAGTTATAAGTTTAAGTTTTGCCTAATGCATAAATTAAATATTTACCGTTAATTTTATATTTTTAAACTTTTAAAAGCTTCGTTAAGTCTCAAAGCTATGAAAAGTTTAAAATTGTGTTAAAAAAACACGCAGTAAAGGCAGGTGATTGCAAAAATTTCTTGTCATTAGACGATTTTTCGCTATTATATAATTATTAATTAATTGCTAGTTGAATTGGACGATGTATACTTGTATGTACATAGAAAATAGTTGTAATTTCTTGAGTTTATATAAAAATATGTGCCTAGTTGTAATTTTATTTTTTACAATATTATTTTGTCCTTAATAATACTGAATCACGCTTGTAGTGTGAGTTTTTTGTAAATAGCGGGACAAAAATTTTATTATAGATGTACAGAATACATACATTTTTTGTAGTATAATTCAAAATTTGACATACAATACTTTTTGAATTCGAGTACATTTTTCGAGAGTTTACATTCATGCTCTAAAACTATAAATAACCATTAAAAGCTTTCAAATTGCACTATCATAAAATAGTAATCGCTGAGTTCAAACACTATACTTTTGTAAGTTATAAGTTTCACAATATATTTCACTGTCGGTTTACAGAAAAGCTCTTCACCAAGCTTACAAAAAGCTCTGCGGACGTATGAAAAGCGCTTTGATAGCTCTGCTTAAACCAATTCTCGAGCACTTAAACTAATTTATATTTTGGAAATTAAAGTCTAAAAACTTGTTAGGCCAGTGATCTGCACCTGAAAGCTTTTCAAAACTAAAATTTTTAACAAGATGTTTTTAAAAACTACATAAACTCATATGGCTTTCACAATTGCTACTCTCCCTCAAATTTGCTATAAATCATTCACTTAATACATAAAAAGCTCTCTAAACTCTCCAGTAAGTTAAATACATATACTCGTAATCATTTCAGCCATATTTTACTCTCAGCACATACTTGATTCAAACAATTTTACTCTTTAAGCAAAATATTTTTGATTAATATTCTCATAATATTCCAAAAACAATAGACACATTTTTTCCAAAACCGTAAGAAAATAATCAACAAACAACAAAAATACGAAACGATACGAAACCAAACGAATAAAATTTTAATTGAACGATTTGTAAATTTTTAACAAATGAGCCACGTAAATCCAAAGCAATTTTGAAGCTTCATCAAATATGTAAAATTTCATGTATTTTTACGTTGAACGGTCAGCAATTGTTACTTGAGTTTGACGTGCGCTCATTTCTAATAGTTTTCACAATGATCTCGGTATATTTTGTACTCACCCAACTAAGGGAATTTTAAAGCGTTACTGAAAGTAATGAAAAAAGTTAGTGTTTGAAATATTTCGTTTAATTCAAACAATGTTGCCAGTTTTCACAAGCTCACAGTTGTGATTTGGTGTGAGATTTGGTTAATATGCACTGTTGCCAATTTTCATTTACATCGTTTTCATTACTTCATCACTTCATTGACGCTGTTTGAATGCCCCTGGCGTGAGTGTCCAAAAAAGCATACACTTAAAAAATCTGCTAATATTTAGTAACATTTTTAGCCAGTTAGATGAAGATGCATTTAAATAAATAAAAAATATTTGTATTGTAATTTTTTTATTTAATATTCATAAAATAATTTTTACGTTGTCATCAATTGCCATCAATATGCTCATTCTCATTTTATAGTTGATAAAGAAAGTCATGCATTCGCGCAAATTGCCAAACAAAGCCACAAAAAAGTAACAATACACTACATTTAAAGAAATATATGGTTTTTATGTATATATAATTAGAAATGAATAGACATATAGATCTATATTAATGAACTATTTAAGAATAAGTAATTTTTTAAATTACGCAAAGATTTTCTGGGTATAAAAGTTTAGTTTAATTTTTCTGTAGATAATAACAAGGACATATATATAACTAACTCACTTTCGCTTTTTACCGCACACTACCGCAATTCGCTTTTGCTTTTGCGTTGTTGCCAAATTTCCACGTCAGGTGCTGCCAAGTTACATACTTACATTAAACGTATATACATTAAAAGTATATAAATAAAAAAATTGCATAAAATATGATTCTCTAGCTACCACTTATTGCTTTAAAATTTATTTTTGTACTACTTTATGTTAACACTTTTTTGTTAAAAAATTTATTAAAATTACATTTTTTGAAGTGTATATAAATTACTTGTATGCCTTACTTAGCTGCATTGATTTTAAAATTGTTTTCAATATTTGCTTACACAAATTTGATTTGTTTATTTTTTCATTTGCTTTAATTATATTTGTAAAATAAAATATATTTTTTAGTCTATAAACAGTTGAAAAGATGTTATGAAATTAATGATTTTTATAGTATTTAAAAATGTGAATTTAATGTATATTAAATTCATTTACATGAAATTAAATAGAAAATATGTACACAAAATAAATAATATAAAAACACCAGAACTATAAAAAAAAGTATATTATAAATATGCATTTAAGTATGTATATTGAATAAAAATCATTATTATGATCTCATGAATGTTTATCGAAATACAACATATATATATTAAATATAATTATAAAGAAATTTATACAAATAAATAAAAAAAATCTCAAAGTTGGAGCAATAAACACATTTTATTTATTTTGGAATATTCGTACTATCTGTACAAGGGTGAAGTTAAAAGTTACTATGAATAAGTAATACGAACAAAAAATTACTTGAGATCATGAAGAAATGAAAGAAAAACGGGGTATACTAGGGTAGAAATAATTTTTAGCAATTCAGCAAGAACTTCTCTTTCTCATAGCGGCTTTCATCGGCAACTCCGGACTACTTATTGCCATTCTATTATAGGACCGTTGGATATTACCGTCAGGTGTATTGCAGCAAAGACCGCTCTAAGGATTAGAGAAGTTGAGTATACGAAGGATCTCTTCTCAAGCTTAGCTTTAGCAAAGTGTGCACTCAAAGTTAGTCAAGGAGTGTCTCTTTTCACTAGAATTAGCAACATTTAACTCGTTTGGGTGTCTGGTCACAGCAGAATCGCAGAACTGCAAAGCCTGCATGAGCTAGCAGACGAAGGAGTCGGGTCGCCGTTGTAACGTATGTACGTGGAACCTAAGAAATCTACTTAAGTACTTGGCTCTAGCCAAGTTCATCTTGCAACAGTCTTAGGAGCCTTTTCTGAACATTGTCCAATAGGCATACATGCTGTAAGACTACAAATTCAGGCTAATGAAAATGATCAAATTTGTATGGAAAAAGGTGAGGTGAAAACATCCAGGCAGTTCTCCACCATTGTTCAGTCACAAACGAAAGTTATCGCCTAGACACGATTTGTCAAATTTAGAAGTAATTTTTAATTTTTAATTTTTTGAAATTAAAAAGTCTGCTTTAGGGATCACGCCAGGAGTTAATTGAAGCATTTAAAAGCGATTCACTGAAGGCACTAAAAGTCATCTTATCTTGGGCTTTGAATTAGAATTGTTATTTGAAAGGACATAGGAGAGAATTCTATTAAAATACAGACAGATTGTGCTAAATACGGATTTCAAACTTTAATTCAAAACTCTTACGAATACTACGTGCATATATCAAGAAGAAGACCGACCTGTATAATCCAGAACTCTCTGCTTCATAGTTTTCGATGTTCCCATCATTTGCATCAAATACGGCAAAAATTAGTTCATGTGACCTATTAATGACTAAGTTTATAACAGGAGTCAAGAGATGCTGCTCAAATTTCTTAGAAATCCACTTGAAACACCTGGGTTTGTCATTGAGTTATAAACTAAGACTTCAATATACTGAAATGTTTCATCTTTTTTTAAGATCGATCTCAATAGAGCAGATTCTTACCGACAGAATAAAACATAAAGCCACCGCTTGGCCGATAAATAATTAAGATTTTTTAATCTGTAACAACTTTTGTTCCAATAAATCAAATATGAAAAATTGATGTATTTGTGGCGTCTTTCTACTGTGTGGGCGGCATGCTAAATATTAGCTTGTCAAAAAAGTCTTTCGGTATTTTCGCTTGTTGGCGCTGAAGGTGCGTAGTTCTAGTTTTATTCGTCGCATCGGGTCATGCTATACCTTTTTGGAAAGATCATTTCACGCGCTAACACGTGTTTGATTGATTGTCGTTTCTTTTAAGTCGTTCGTGAGTTATAGCGTCGCAAACATGGAGCAAAATAAAGAGAAAATACGGCATATTTTACAGTACTACTACGATAAAGGCAAAAATGCATCTCAAGCCGCCAATAAAATTTGTGCAGTTTATGAACCCGATACAGTTTCCATTTCCACCGCACAACGATGGTTTCAACGTTTTCGTTCTGGTGTAGAGGTGGTCGAAGATGCGCCACGCTCCGGAAGGCCTATCGTCGAAAATTGCGATAAAATCGCTGAATTGGTCGAAAGAGACAGGCATAATAGTCATCAAACCGTTATAAACCATTTGAAGAAGCTTGGAGTCACTAAGAAGCTCGATGTATGGGTGCCACACGAATTGATTCAATAAAAATACCGCAAGACTTTTTTGACAACCCATTATATGTATTAATCTTTGAGTTTTTCGTGAAAATAACATCCAAGTAAAGGAACGTACTTCAAGTCTTAAGAATAAGTAATGGATTTTATGAGAAACTTTTTCCGTCTAAAATAATAACCAGAGTATTGTCACTGCCTGCTAAAGAATGCCAACTATTAGAAAAATAATTTTCTTCGCTTTATATTTTTTCTCCAATCTCCAATTCAGATCTTTTAATATCGAGCCACTCATCCTAGCCGATTACCAACCAAATAATTACAACAATAATAGGTTAACTGAAACTTGACGATATTTATGAAAATAGTATAAAAACGGAAAATTGGTGAACCAAAATTTATAGAAAACCAATTAAGTGAGCATTTTCAGTACCGGAAAATGATGTGGAAACATGCAATGGGTTAACACGAGCGCTTCGCACAAGTGCATGTTAACACGAAAATATTACACGAATACGAAGAAAATAAACCAATTGTTGTTGAACACAAATTGGGCAATTATGGCGCAAAATCGTAAGTGGCAAAAGGACACGACAAGCGGGAGAAATAATAGTATTACACAGCACAGGGATTAGATGTGCCGAAATCGATATGGCTTGCATGCCGTGACTTATTACGTTTACGTTTGCGGAGTTATGATTTTCCAGCAACAATTATGCGCACACAAAACATAAATAGAGTTGAGGAAAGTAAAAAAAAAAAGTATTAAAAGTGCCAGCAAAAGTATAATGGGCGGGCTAAAGGTGTATGTCTAGAAGCCTAAGGCCATGAATAGAAGGCGAAAGTGTAATATGAGTCCCAACCCGCTGTCAAAGGATATACAATGCGCATACACACACATACGCACACATGCATATTAGAAGAGTTAGGGGTGAGCAGGCCGGTAGCTCCTTCAGCGTGTTGTGTTGTTATATTTTTTCTCAACTAGCAAAGGAAATGCCGGCGTTACCTTGCGTTATTAGCGCAAATTATGCCGTGATTATGTTAGCGCTTCATGCTATTTGCCGTTATGCCGCCCTCGAGCAATGTGTGTGATCTGGCAGCATATGTAAGTGGTTATTATTAAGATTTGTATTCTTTGTGCGCTTGTGCTTTTCGGCTTTGACGTATTTGCGGTCGCTGCGCTGATTAAATTGTCATAATTGCCTTTTTGCGGAAATTGTAGCGTGAACACGCGTACGCCCTCACCCTCTTCCGCACTAAACGGATGTCATGTGATATGAATTTCATGGCATTTTATTTTGCTGAGGCTTAGGTTTGCACAAAAAACATATAAATGGTGTGGTATTTTGCTGTGTGGCATAGAATTTCAATTGAATTGTGGTTAGTTGTCAAACAATAATTTCATATTTCTTACTGTTTAAGGTTTAAGCGGTTGCTGCAATTAAATTAACCCATCAAATGCGTGCGTTTTCGCGTCTCTTTACTGAATATACAATTAAGTATATCTAGATACCATTTTTGGATGTACGAGGGTGCAATAAAAAGTAGTCGAATTCGGAATTTCTCTTATGACAGTGAGGTATTTACATTTTTTATGAAATTTATGTAACCACAACATCACTTTTAAACGCATAAACCGAAAAGAGATTAAGGGGGGAGCCTACTTTAAAAGCTTAAAAAAATGGAATATTTTTGTTTTTTGCTTAAATCTCTTTAAAAAGCATCTAAGAATAGAAGGAAAATAGTTGCCGAGCGTCTAGTAGATATATGAGCGATTAAGCAGAAAGCGAAAACTTTGACAGGCGATTTCTCGGTTTTTCATTTTTTCGATTTTACTGAATTGGCGGGCAAGATAAGAAAGAAAGTAAACGTCCTATCAAAACGTATCAAAATGGGTTGTATGTGGAATTAAATACTCTTCAAGGTGAACCCAAAATACCTTAAGAAAGTTAACATTAATCCGGGTTTTAAACGATTTAAAGTAACTTGTTTTTTTTAACGCAATTTTTTTTTAATCTGCGGAAAATTATTGAATTTTTAACTTTTTGTTGAATTTTCTTGGTTCACCTAGGAACTACACTATTGAAAATTAAAAATTTCTTTTGTTTTTTTTTCTCAGATGAAAATTGCGACCCGCATCTTGCCGGCCACACAGAAATTGCACACTCGAGGCGCCTCCGTAAATTTCTTCAAACATGAAGAATATCTAATGTATAATAATAAAAAAAAAATTGAGAAGACTCTTCAAATATATAAGAATAAATCCTAAAAGTTTCGTTTCAATCAGACATTTCTTTCCTTTCCAAAAAAGTCCTTAAAAATATAGATTTTTTGAAGCCTTTAAAGTAGGCTCCCCCCTTAATAAACTGATTTATACTATGGGAAATTTAATATAAAATCGAGCAAAAAAGTGTTATGAAAGTGAAGAAACAAAAATTTGTGAACAAAACTCTAAATATATTTCTTAATATTCAAACTTTTAGACCACTTGTTGGTCTGCTTCTTTCTTTCCTCTCTGATTCGTTCGATACCAGATGAAGCTTAAGACAGAGTGCTCCCCTCACCATAATGCTATAAAAAGTGTTTCGCACCGCTATTCTGAACCGCAGTGCCACTGTCTATTCCAACAGTACAATCATCACAGCTTATTCCAAACTAGAAAAGGAAAAATACAAGCTACAAATTTGAAAATCTTAATTTCTTTCTATATCTCGGAAGCAGCCTAAATTCCACTAATAATCGAAAACTGGAAATAAAGCGCAAAATATTCCTTCCCAACAGGAGCTACTTATGGATCAGTAGGTAATTGAAAGGCCGATACCTCTCTCGACGAACAAAAATTATGCTCTATAAATATTTCATTATTTCCGTCCTATTAAACGGTATATAAACAAGGATGTTGACGAAGCGAGATGAGAAAGCACTTGGAGTCGTCCGCGTGAGCGATGAATATCGAAGAAGATGGAACTGCGAACTGTATGAGCTCTAAGCGACTTGTACTACTGTGATCAAGATGAAAGGTGAATTTTTAATTTATACTTCGCTTGTTTTTCGAATCGGTAAATTTTTTTTCTGTAAGTTGGTAGTACTATTAGTGACATCTATACTAAATTTCACGTCAAAATATTTATTAGTGTTTGAGATACGCGTCGTTTTGTGAAGCTGAAGTGAATTCTTCCATTTTTACTATGTCTGAATATATTGAACACAGAAGTTCAATAATGCACCACCTCATACTGCATTGGTTACTCCTGATCATTTCGCCACATTCAATATCGTGCCGCAACCACCGCATTTGCCTGATTTAACTTCGTGTAACTTCTGGCTATTCAACAAATTCACATGACCACTCGGCGGACAATTGAGGATATAAAAGGCAGGGCGCTCATGCATACAATAGAAATAGCCACTATCTGACGTTAAGGAAGAAGGAAAAGTTATATGTTTAGGCCTAGATCAACCCACGATTGTACTGCCAACGAAGAAATAAAAAAGAGAGCAGAAGTTGGTCGGTTTGAAAGTACAATAGATGTGATTTGGATGTACTCAATGAAATCTAAATTACTCTTCTTGGGAGATATTTTGTATATACAGATGAAAACTGAGATAGAAAATTCCACTAGATGGCGCAAAGCCTACATATTTATTAGAATTCTCTTAAGCGGCTATACCAGTGTAACGCATGAAAAATTGAGAGATTTTCGTGAATATTTTTAAAAGAAAGTACTCGATCGAATGGTTCAAACTTCTTAGAAGGTAATAAGGTATATTTTCGGCAATATGATTTGGCTAGATTTTTTGTTTACGAAAATATTGAAAAATAACGGAGTTATATGCTGCCAACAGCTGACATCATTCCGGCCGAATGAGTAGCCGAAACAAAAAAATTTGAAAAGTTTATTAAACTTGAAGATATTTCCTATACAGTGAACCACGGTCATTGAAAAATATCAAAAATTCACAAAATGGCGTAATTTTGAAAAAAAAAAAATCGTTTTTAGGTAAAATGGTCGTTTTTTTAATGTCAAATTCAGTTTTAATTAGAAAGCGATCGGTCAATTTCTTGTTGAGTTATGACGTCAGCAATTTTGAAAACTGTTGTTTCGAGAAAAGCGCGTTTAAAGTTTATATATATTTGTACCTGCGAACGGTTGCTCTCTAGAACGGTGCCATCCAACCGATATTCAAGTTACGTTCTTGCCGATTTCACAGAATATTTGTAGAAATGCTTGTAAAAGCTGTCGAAAAAGCAAAAAACAAAAAAGTTTTTTTGAAGGTGTCACGCTGGTTTAGCCCCTTAAAGTTCCAGAAAGCTCAGCTTTGTATGAAGGGGGTATTCTACTCAAGAAATCAAATTTTTGGCAGTTTTTTGAATAATATTAAAAAAAAACTATTTTTACTATCAATTTTTTATGGTGCTTTTATTGATATCTTAAGAATACAGAAAAAAAAATTTTACAAAAAATACTAAAAATTAAAAAATTAGAGGGGGGACAGGTATAAAAAAAAATGGCGCATCCTGGTGACATTGATCCTGACTCTCCTGGTGGTCTGAGAAAAAAATTGTTATAGTCCCTACCTCAGGGAACACGAAAAAAGTTTTTTTTGAAAAATGGAGACTGCCTGAAAATAAAAAGTCATTTTTTACGCTTTTTTTGAAATTCCTGGATTTTTTTAAGATATTAAAAACAAAAATTTTGACACGATGCTAGTAGGAACGATAAAGGATTATATAAAGAAGGTTCACACAAAATTTCAAGTAAATCGGTTGTATAGAACTTGAGATAATGCCGGTACCGTGTGGAAAAAAGTAGTTTCGCGTTTAAAGTTTAGGAAACAATTCAAGTGAACACGGTCGCCACCTCACAAAATCGGATGTATCTCCGAAAATAAATCGAATTTTGAAAAATTCTTCCAAGGTCATATTTTTGAAAGTCTAAACTTTAAATATATGGAAAAAAATCGAATTTTTCAAAATTCTAGAGTAGAATACCCCCTTAATTTCTATCAACATTATTAAACATATCGTTTATTTTGGGATCCAAAATTACAGCGTTTGCTTCTTTTTATACTACTTAGTCTCAAAATATATTAAATATTGAAAGATTGAGAGCTTAAATTCGATCAAAAACGCTGTTTTTCAGCAGTAAACTGTATAGACCAGATCCAGCCATTGAGATCGTTACGATACTACAAAATAAAATAGACTTTGAAGGATAGTATAAAATACATCTTGTCTTCAAAACTATCCCAATTTTGTTACTCTAGCTTAGATGTCACTCATTACTAAGGAACATTTAATTAGAGCTCTCTAATTAAATCCGCAAAGTCTTTCTGCAAAATTCTGTTCAATACTTTAATGCCGTTTGGATTCCTTTTTTTCAGATCTGTTAAGGTTTTGATAGAGTAAAATTTGTCCAAATTGTATTAATTTGATTTCTAGATGTACTCCTTATAATTTTATGTTGTTGTTTAAGGTGGAAGTATGGTAGAGAAAAGCACTCAGAGCCAAGCTATATCAGGCTAATTTATGTAACACAATTAAAACAGTAGGTTGAAATAACAAGAGGTGTAAAATATGGAAAATATTACAAACACTAAGATAATTTCTAAAAAACAGGTTATTTTATACTAATTTTACAAATATTTTCGCTCATATCATAAATATTTTAACTCACCCTAATAAAAGCCTCTTCAAAAGACCTGCTGTAATTATTTAACCGCAAAATGCGTGAAATATGCTTAGATTGAAAGTTTGATAGACAGTTACTGGTCCAGTTAGATATAATAATAATAATCGCATATACTTAAATTATAGACGGATTTTGGTTTCCTTAAATCGACGCGTGTCGCCACAGTGCGCTGTCAAATTTTTACAATTTAAGCGTGCCTAGCTGTCAATCAAATGTCTGGTAGAAAATAAAAAACAATTCGAGCCAAATCAAGAAAAGGTGTGTGTAAGCAGCGAAAGACAGCACTCGAAAATCGAAACACAACAGAAGAAAATATCAACTACCACCACTAACATTTGCATACCACACACATTCCCAACACTTGATCGCGCATTGCCTAAACGTCCTTTCAAACTACTTTAGTTGATTTTCTGCAGAATTACGCTTAACAACCGTGTCGTATTTGCCACGCCTGCAACCACCAGTAGTTTGAATGCTCTGCTAATCTCTAATAACAAGTTTCGATTTATTATTTTATTTGTGTAGCCCGCAGCCGCTGTATTATTGAATCAAATCCTTTTGAGTATCTATTACTAATATTCATAATTCTCTTTGGGTGACACACTTCGGGTAAATAATTTGATTTGACGATTTAGCAATATTTGTGGGTATTAATACAAAGAGGGTAGCATAATTTGCACTTCGTCATGTCAAATGTGACACTTAGACAATGGTAAATTGTGACACGCGTGCACGGCTGTCATGATTGTTAATGATATCGCATTTAGAAAGGATTTAAGTGCAGTGGATTGGGAAAAAAACTTAAAAAGCGCAAATTTGCTGAGGAGAAAAAGTTGCAAGGAGTGAAAATCAAAAAATTTAGCTTTGGTTGTTAGTATGGAATGTTTTCGTTGAGCGCCGCATAGTTGCTGGTGCAACTATCTTTGTAAATAAAAAAAGTATCCTTTCATTATAACAATGAAGTATTTCTACCACAATTCGGTCGCACAACTATAGAAAATTACTGCCTTGAGGGATTGTCTTACTGTAAGAAAGAGGGAAACTAGATTACTTTCGGATATTGTATATCACTTCGACGGCTTTTGATATTCTATTTTGAAGCAACAAGTGCCCCGGTATTATATGTTAATCTCCCTACCTCTGTCGGAGGTACTAGTTAATTTTAGTTGAAACGATTTTAGAACCGCACAACTTACATATTGTGCGTATACCTAAATCGTGTTAAAAATATTTCAGAGTTACCAAACATTGGGATTTTTCAGAGTTTGGAGTTCACAAAAAAATTTCAAACAACAAAAATAAATTGAAATATAAAAAGAGTGCAGAGGAAAGTCTCGCTATGACAGTTTCGAGAAAAACGCGTTTAAAGTTTCATCGTCCGCTCGGTCTATTTGCCAGGACACTTTAAAACCAATTTGAATTCGGAAGAAATTTTCGAATATCTGCACAATCCAAATTGAAAAAAATCAATGTTTTCAAGTTTCTAGACAATAATAGGTCTTTAGGGGCTTTTGTTGGAGCATTTGTTAATATGCACACCTGAAAAAAAAATCATTGTAAGTTGGAACTAGTTGGAAAAGGAAGCTCAAACAACAGAAATGAAAAAAGGCAGAAAAGAGACTTAAGGGTGGTCGGGAAGAGCAAGAGTAGATGAGTGTTTAAATTTCTGAGAGTTAAGAAAACTACGAAAACTGTTGATAAATCATGACTCCTTCGTTCAAATTCAGTACTACACAAAAATGTTTAATAATTTGGATAAATTACTCTACTAAAAGTTTATTGACAGCACGGAACCTAAAATTAATTTAAACCCGAAGTGTTAATGATGAGTTTTTTTTATTACTTCTTGGAACTTTGTAAGATCAAATCAAAAATCAAAGTTTCCAACTTGTTTGCTGAATTCTTGAAATCAAATTATGTACATGATGAGCTTGGAACTACTTCTATTTTTTTGCTAATAAATCTATACATTTTATGTCGTTCGTAGAATGATATTTCCAAGGCTATTTCTTATATCAAGCCTTCCTTCCTTCAAAATTGGACTTGATAAGCTGGCTGTGCTTATAAAAAATTTTCCTGTCCTTATATACCTCTCATGTTGGTCTTCAATAAGTAGTTGTCCAGATAAGTTTATTTCTGATTGGAAATTGATCATTACCCTTATGCTTAAACTTGTCACTAAAGCCTTTGATAAAGTTTCACACAATATTCTTATTAAAAAATTATTCTCTTTAGGTTTTCACTCTGTCTTCTTACAGTGAATTAAGTCATATTTGCACAATAGACGTTGTGTTATTATTGTCGATAGGGTGTCATCGGACTCTTTCATTGTGTCAGCGGGAGTGCCAAAAGGAAGCGTTTTGGCCGTCATCTCTTTGTGCTGCTTATCAACAACATTTCCTGTTGTTTCTCTTTTGCTAATTTTTATGCCATATGCAGATGACTTAAAAATATTCACAATAATGAAAACCTCCGAAGAACTATTTAAATTATTAGTGATATTAATACTTTATATAATTGGTGCCTAAAATCGCAGCTTTTTCAGAATTTTAATGAATGTTCTAAAATCGCATATGCAAGGAAACGTAGCCTCTTACCTTCTAGTTACCAAATTTCAAATTGCGTCCTTAAATGTGTAACCGAAATCAAAGCTCTTAACGTAATCTTTGAAAATGAATTTTCCTTCAATAATCACATAAATGTTATCACTTCCAAATCATTTTCTGTGCTTTGCTCTGTTTATCGAAATGTTTTCAAACTTTCCGAACGCTATACGTTAAAACTATGGTTTACATTTTTGTTCGTTTTGTTCTACCTTGGAGTATGCTGTGTTCATCTAGATACCATATCGCCTATCCTCAACTAATAGGACTGAACGCATTCAAAAAAACTTTTCTTAAATTTGACCTCCGCTCCTTCAAGCTTGTCTTATAAAGGGTGATTTTTTAAGAGCTTGATAACTTTTTTAAAAAAAAAAACGCATAAAATTTGCAAAATCTCATCGGTTCTTTATTTGAAACGTTAGATTGGTTCATGACATTTACTTTTTGAAGATAATTTCATTTAAATGTTGACCGCGGCTGCGTCTTAGGTGGTCCATTCGGAAAGTCCAATTTTGGGCAACTTTTTCGAGCATTTCGGCCGGAATAGCCCGAATTTCTTCGGAAATGTTGTCTTCCAAAGCTGGAATAGTTGCTGGCTTATTTCTGTAGACTTTAGACTTGACGTAGCCCCACAAAAAATAGTCTAAAGGCGTTAAATCGCATGATCTTGGTGGCCAACTTACGGGTCCATTTCTTGAGATGAATTGTTGTCCGAAGTTTTCCCTCAAAATGGCCATAGAATCGCGAGCTGTGTGGCATGTAGCGCCATCTTGTTGAAACCACATGTCAACCAAGTTCAGTTCTTCCATTTTTGGCAACAAAAAGTTTGTTAGCATCGAACGATAGCGATCGCCATTCACCGTAACGTTGCGTCCAACAGCATCTTTGAAAAATACGGTCCAATGATTCCACCAGCGTACAAACCACACCAAACAGTGCATTTTTCGGGATGCATGGGCAGTTCTTGAACGGCTTCTGGTTGCTCTTCACCCCAAATGCGGCAATTTTGCTTATTTACGTAGCCATTCAACCAGAAATGAGCCTCATCGCTCATCGGACACGGACGCGAAACACATTTCGAACCGAACACTGATTTTGGTAATAAAATTCAATGATTTGCAAGCGTTGCTCGTTAGTAAGTCTATTCATGATGAAATGTCAAAGCATACTGAGCATCTTTCTCTTTGACACCATGTCTGACATCCCACGTGATCTGTCAAATACTACTGCATGAAAATCCTAACCTCAAAAAAATCACCCGTTAAATCTCTTTTATTGCTATTACATCTAAAATTACTTGTTCTCTGTCTTTTCATGTAATAAACTTTTCACACAACTTCAAAATTTATGTGTAAAACTCAAATAACTGAGTTTTTGGTGCGTTATTTATACCTTTTACATAAATGTTTCTTCTTTCACGAATTTTCGGGTAAACCAACATTTCCTAGTATACAAGAAAAAAATCTTAAAAAAATATTTTATTCACTTTTTTGAAAATGTTCTCTTTTAGAAATTTTCAATGCAAAAAATTTCATTTGTGTTAATGATGAGTTTTTATATTGCTGAAATTACCTTCCTCCACAGCCTTTCCTAAATCAAATCCTTTCACCACAGCGGGTGTTCCGCCACCGATTAAAAAAAGCGACCAAATCACCATATTACAACAACATCAAACAACAAATTAGCGTGCTGACAGTTGCGCTAATGGGATGCGCTGGAGGCTTAAGCTACGTATTAGCATGCAAATCAGCTAAGCAAATCTAACCAAACTAATGTAAAAAGATTTACGCTCCAACAACCAGAGGATTAGAGGTACGAAGGAGTAAATGTCATGCTTTAATAGGCAAATCACTTTGTAATGAATGCGCTTGTATTTATAGAAACAATTGGTATTTATATAACCGCAAAATAAACACATAAGATTTAAGATGATAAAAACAAGCAACGAAAATAAATGACAGCAACAACAATGGACACAACATGTCGCCGTTTAATTTTCTTCAACGTCGAAAAAATCTGTCGTTAAACGGATTAGCAACACCTGACAAATGCCGTCAAGTGGAAAATAATGTGCACAACTGTTGTAAATTTCTCTCCTAAAAATGAACATTAGTCACATATACACACACATATATATGATATGTACATATTAATTTATGTGTTGTTATCTATCAGGTGCAAGGCATGTCACGCATTTTTAAGCTCGTCTGCTTACTTGCTTTTGCACTTTCAACTTGATCGGTTTGAGTATTTGCGTAACAACAGCACAACATTGTCGTGGCTTTAATTAATATGTTGCAAATTTTTTCCTAAATTTTTCTTATGTTACTTTACATGCTTCCGTTTCCGTTTTATAGCGCAATGAGTTTATTGTCAAACCGCAAGCTTTTCATGTGCGTGAATATGTACATTGCTTTTATTCAGTATACCCAACAAGCAAAAACCCAACAAAGTGGTGAAGAATGTTGAGATTTTTTTGATATCTAATAGAATGGTTTCTCAGAAACAAGTAATATAAAGCTGTACAACCGAGTAAATAGGTTATATTCTTTACAAATAATAATAATTTAAAGTTTAATGTTGACTTATAACAAAGCTTTCGATATTCCTATGTATGCTAACAAATTCTTTATATTTTGCAATGAAAGTAGAAAGTCTGCATTGCTGCATTTTTTATGGGTACAATAAGTTTTATTTCCAAGGAAGTACAAGAAAATAAATGTAGTTCGTAATTAATTAGTTTTATTAGCTCGAAAATTTTATGAAACATAGTAAGCAAATGTCTCCAAGACTGCGTTTTATAAAGACCATACTGCATATAACTTTTCACCATTTCTTTGTATGCATCCGATCTTAATTTCCCAAAAATCACCTACTTGTTATCTAATGTATTTTCGGAGTCAGATCATGGCCAATACTATACTGATCTCGCACACTCCAGAACAAATTCATGATGTACCAAACTACGAATATCGAAAAAAATGAGCATCACCTTAATTTTCGAGCGCCTTTGGCGTGATTTTTTGGTTTCGGTTTTATTTTTTACTTCTATTCCAATGATTGTTCACATTTTCGCATGTCAAACTTATGAACATATGTCTCATCGGCTGATATATATAGTGCTCTCCATGAATTTGGGATCGAAGTTCGCACGGTCAAACATGTCCAAAGAGATCTGTTTACGGTACTCTCTTTGAAAAGAGTTCAGCTTTGTCAGGACGAGTCAAGCAAGAACGAGTTTCATACCCAAAATATCCAACAAAATCATTCGAACGTACTCGCGAGAGTTGTCGAGCTTTCTTGTCATATCTCTAACACAAGTCTGACGATTTTCATGCACCATATACTCCACTTGTTTAGTATTTTCATCAGTTGAAGAGGTCTATCATTTATTATACGAAGGCTTGTGTTTATGATAAAACAGAATCACTGCAATGATTTCTCACACAAATTTGGGAAGAAATACGATTTTTTTTAGATTTTTTAATTCTTTGTTCGATGTTTTAAACATTGTAAAATCTCAACGCAATAATGACTACAAACAACATCGTACCGACCAAAGCAACCAACCAATTTCCAACTCCTGTACTGGAATTTAAATTTGATATGGACTACAATTAGAAATTAATGTTCCGAAAACCAAATTCGGTTTGAACCCTGAGCTGATACAGGCTACATTCTGCCACATAAGTATGGTGGTGTCCAACCAATGTCGTAATTTGGCGAAAGCGGTGCCATTAAGGGTGAAGAAAGGTAGCTGCTGCAATTTCCGGTGTTTTTATAAAGGTAGTCGGCCAAAGCATAGACCAATTCTTAGGTGTGAAAGTGCTGGGTGGCATCATGGGTCTCAAGAGTTCATAAGGTGTTCCTATGACAACTCCCTACAAAAATGCAGTGTTGCTTGTAAGAGTGCCGAACTTTCCTCCACGAATGCTAACAACACTGCTCAATATGGAATCCTTCGAACGTCTCACAGAGTCCAAGAAGGGCAGAAGTTATGATTTTGATAGGGTCTAATGCATTTGAAATAGCAAAAGTAGTAATAGATCACGTAAACAGATTTGTTATCGGTTCACGGTGTTGTTGCAAATATCCAACTCAAAAGATATGTACGAAGAAGTTTACCTAATAGTAAGCGTGTGATGTTTTATCCAGACACTAGGTTCGTTCATGATGTCACTTACTCTTCTCATTAAATTTTATTCATAATTCGTGACAGGTTTTTGGATAATTTCTGGACCAAACCATCACAAGCTTGGGCTAGGTATATATAAATATAATGTAAGACAAATAATATCCTCTTTGAAATGAATATGTTTTCAAATCTTTAGATACCTTACTTTTCGATTTTTATACCCTGAACAGGGTATATTAAGTTTGTCACGAAGTTTGTAACACCCAGAAGGATCGTCGGAGACCCGATAAAGTATATATATAAATGATCAGTATGTCGAGCTGAGTCGATTTAGCCATGCCCGTCTGTCTGTCCGTCTGTCCGTCTGTCTGTATATATACGTACTAGTCCCTCCGTTTTTAAGATATCGTTTTGAAATTTTGCAAACGTGATTTTCTCTTCAAGAAGCTGCACATTTGTTGGAACGGCCGATATCGGACCACTATAGCATATAGCTGCCATACAAACTGAACGATCGGAATCAAGTTCTTATATGGAAAACTTTCACATTTGACAAGATATATTCACGAAATTTGGTATATATTATTTTCTAAGGCAACAATGTAATCTCCGAAGAAATTGTTCAGATCGGTTGACTATAGCATATAGCTGCCATACAAACTGAACGATCTGAATCAAGTTCTTGTATGGACAACTTTCACATTTGACAAGATATATTCACGAAATTTGGTTTATATTATTTTCTAAGGCAACAATGTAATCTCCGAAGAAATTGTTCAGATCGGTTGACTATAGCATATAGCTTCCATACAAACTGAACAAATAGTTACTAACAGAAATGCACCTGTGAAGGGTATTTAGCTTCGGTGCAACCGAAGTTAACGTTTTTTCTTGTTTGACATTCCTTAGCAATTACTAGTCTGCTGACAGATCCTTTCTTGTATTATTATTTAGTGCGTACATAAGCATTTTCAAGTTATGTACATAATTATGTTCACTGGGTGATTGCCGCCTTCTACTACAAGCAAAATAACCTCATTATTTAGCAGCTGTAACTCTTCCTTGATTTTATGAACACGCTGATATTAAAATTAGTTGTTTACTGATTTACGCCCCGAAAACACAAACTCTCCACAACACACCTCTGCAAATTCAAAGCATCTCTGTGGTTTTTACGCCACAACGCGGCGATAAATATTTACTATCTACTTACGTGTATATTCATGTAGCTGTGTATATAGTATGTATATGTTGTAAACATCGATATATAAATACGGTCATTTAGTAAATGTAGATTATGTCGACATGACTGCGCAACCACAACAGTTAACCTCATAACAATACCTAAACTCTCCACCTTCAATATTCAGCGGAGATTTAATTATTTTAAATTTTGTAAATTATGCAAACGAGCCCAACTAATGATGTCGTACAAGCCACCCACCTGCTGTGTGGTGAAAATTATATACATACATACGCACGTATACATAAATCCATATACATATAATACATACATGTATTATATATAGGGTGAGCCATATAAAATTTTAAATTCGAAGATAGGGCGTAAAAGATTGAGTGTAGCGTTTGCTGTATGGCGTGAAGCGCCGTCCTGCTAGAACCAAATGTTGTCCAAGTCTTCCTCTTCAATTTGCTTGAAGAAAAATTCGGTTAACATTGCGCGATATCGCTCATTGATGGTTACGGCGATTCCTTCTTCATTTTCGAAGAAAAATGGGCCGATGATTCCACCAGACCAAAATCCGCACCATACAGTGATTCGTGCTGGGTGCATTGGCTTCTCGACGGTTACGTGCGGGTTTTCTGTGCCCCAAATGGGACAATTCTGCTTGTTAACGTAACCATCGAGGTGGAAATGAGCCTCGTCCGAAAAGATGATTTTTCGGTAAAATTGACCATGCTCGGTCAAACGAACTTTGGAAAAAAGTTTTCAATATTTCCCAGTTTTCTTCTAATGAATAGCGACCTATTTCGTAAATTTTAGACTTTTTACTGAATACTTTTCGAATGGTATTTGACGTTTCCAATGTCGACATATGGATAATTCAAATTTAAAACGTTAGATGACCCACCCTATATAAGTATATACGTAGCATATATATACTATATAGTGCCGGAGTATGAGTGAAAAAACATCATGCTACCCTTTGGTGGAATTTCTTCGCCTTCATTTTGCCTCTCTCTCTCTCTATTAGCCATATTAAACTTCAGCGCGAAACTATTTTCATTAACGGTTATTTTACATAGTTTGTTGTATATAAATATGTATGTATATTTGCATACACTGATATTTAAAGCTTCTTGATAGGGTGTGCCGAAATCCAAACCTATCGAATTTATCGCTTAAAATGAGCTTATGGTACATATAAGAAAATATCCCTGCTGAACATGCTTCTATTATACGAATTTCAGAATTTAAAAAAATTTTCCTGTGGTAGATTTTTTAGGAAATTTCATTCTCTACACAAATCTGTTTATAAAGTTTATTCACCTGAGGTAGATTTTTTAGCAAATTTAGTGCTCTAGAAAAATGTGTAACTTTTCAATTAATTTTGAATGGAAAAAATGTTTACATGTTATTTATATTGGAGAGAGAGGGTAGTTTTTTCTGTAAATTTAAAATGCACCTGACCGGCTAGACATGCTTGCAAATAAACAACTTTTTATTAAAAAAAAATTACCCTGAGTTAGTTTTTTAAGGAAATTTTATGTTCTACACGTGTTACTTAAATGGAAAAAGCATTCAGAGGCTCACCAATAGCTTTTAAATTAGAGTTAAACAGCCTGCTTTCCATATATCTATATATCTATATACTTATATCTTTTTCTATTTTGTGCTTAAAAAATTTCCCACGGGAGATTTTATGCTCTACAGGAAGCCGGTTAAAAAGTTATGTTTCTGTTTAATGACAAATATGAAGACAAATTTGAAATACAGCTAAACATCCTGTCTTGCAGGGATATTTTTACTTGTATACAGACTCATTTTAATCTACGAATTCAATATGTAAGTTTTTTGGCACACCCTAATTTATAATTACATGTACCTATATGTGTGCGCAGTTGTAACACATTGCCTTTATTGCGTGTTTATTTATTGGCCTCTAATGTCTATTTGCATAGATTTGCCGCTGGTGAGCAGTTAATATGGCACAAACTAAATTCTGTTGACCGCAGAAACTCATTTACATTTTTTTAGCGCTCAACACTTTTATTTTATTATTATTATTTTTGTTTAATCTATTTTGCAGCATGCTAATCATTTACTGTGCAGTAATTAGCTGCTGTCAATTCATGCTACTTTTTCACACACATACACAAATGCATATGTATGTAATTATGTATATAGTATGTATTTATTTATTTTTTACTCTTTTGATAACCACCTTTTGACCCTCTTTTGCAGGTTGCTGCCGGTGTCAGTGCCGTAGTTCGAGTTGAATTGTCATTGCTTTTCACTAAATAAATTTTATTCTCTATGATTTCGATGGTTTTTGTTGTTCTTTTCTCACTGCAGCTGTGATTTTAATTTGCTTGCTAATTTTTAATCTGCATATTTATTGTTATAGCAATCTGGCAACGCTGTTTATGTGTTAATAAACTTATTCAATAATAGCTAATTCGGAGTTTATTTATATTCAACTATTTAATTAGCATTTCAATAAAACGTGCGATTACAACAAGCACATTCATACATGTATGTTTATATATAGACATGTATATATACATATGTATATTGTATGGAGTATATCAAAAACAGCTAAAATTTTAATAAACGCATGAGCTGCATTTGACTATTTAGTAATATCTCGTTGCATTAAAATTTAATTTTCACAGATTTTTCGTCTCTAAATTGAATAAAAGTATTTTAGAATTTTAGCGTTAAATTAAAAATTATCCACTGCCAAAAACAGCATAATAAAAATAAAGTTTTGTTTGCTTAATAATATATGACTATACTCAGTTCAAGGAAATGCTTTTAATAAATTTTCTTACTTTTATACTCTTGCAACATGCTCCTACAGAGTATAACAGTTTTGCTCACCTAACGTTTGTACGTATTATTTGCAACTAGGGGGGCTGCTATATATATTTCTGGCCTAATAATGAAAATAGGAATATTTATCAACGAAAATGGTTTTATTGTTTTTCAAAATATTCTCCATCAAGATTTAGACACTTTCGCATGCGCTCAAACCAATTTTCGAAGCACTTTTTCCACTCCGATTGAGACACCTCCAAAACATGGTTTTTGACTGCTTCAACAGCATCTTCTGGCGACGAAAATCGTTGACCACGCATTATTTTCTTGATGTGTGGGAATAAAAAGAAGTCATTGGGTGCCAAGTCAGGGCTGTACGGCGGATGACCCATCAATTCGACGTTTTGGCCGGTCAAAAAGGCGCTGGTTTGAGCCGATGTGTGAGAGCTCGCATTGTCATGGTGCACAATGATTCATCTTCTCTTCTTCGTTTTTCGAATTTCTCCGAAGACTTCAGGCAAACAAATGGTGGTGTACCACTCAGAATTGACCGTCCTATGTTGCTCAAGCGGAACAGTCGCCACATGACCAGTTTTGCCGAAGAAACAGGCGACCATTTGCTTCGAAGTGCTTCTTCCACGAACAACTTTCGTTGGATTTGGCTCGTCTTGGAAGACCCACACGGTCGATTGCTGTTTTGTTTCGAGCTCATACGCATAGATCTTATAATGGTGCTTCATAGCCATACAAAGATTTAAGTTCATCGATGCACTCTTGCCGTGATAATCCACGTCGAAAGTTGTGAAAAATTATCGCACGAAAATGTTCACGAGTTAATTCCATTTTTTGGCCGAGATGAATTTTTTAATTCCCTGTAAGTAAAACAATTCGCTATTAAATGACAAAACGTTCTGAGTGATGTTATGCTAAAAAATGTCAAACTTTCCAATGGAAATGTCAGATTGCACCTGGCAACACTTAGTGTTGCCTAGGCCAGAAATATATATAGCAGCCCTCGTAATAGAGATAGACAAAGAGTTATATATGTAAGTATATATGTATAAATGATCAGGATGTCAAGAGAATTGAGTCAAATCGGGTTAATACCTCCCTGAACTACCCATATACCTAATATAAAGATTTTCGCATTTCCGGATGACTTTGTACCGCCTATATCGGCCAATACCTGAGTTGTTTCAATGAAAATGAGAGAGTGTGTTTTACTCATAACAGAGTATCTTAGTGCCTAAAATAGATAAATTTTGAGCGAAAACTTGACATAGCCCTATATAACTAATATCAGGATTTTTGAACATCTGGCAGACTTTACTCTATATGATTGGTTTTTTAGTGTCTGGCAGGTCAATAATATATGGTAAAATAGATAAAATCAGGTTGATACTACCCCTACTTCCATATACTATGTCGGCCAGTGTATATGTATACATAAAATTGCTGCGATCCGATCCTCTGGTTGATATTTTATGCCTTAAAGTGTTTCCCAGGCCTTAATTCTTGCGTTGCAAAAGTATAAGATATTCGGTTGCACCCGAACTTACACCTTCCTTACTTGTTAATTGAAAAATTTGTATATGAAAAGTATCTTCTTCTTATTTGACAATGTCTATCGATGGCCGACAGTTAAAATTTTTTTATTTATTTAGAACCTCATGATTGGACGCCGCTCTTTTGGCTCTAAGATTGCTGTAACTGCAATTAACTTGACAAAGTGGTGTTACTTCTCTCTAAAATTAATGGAGAATTGTTAAAAAGACACAAAATACGAGGTTTAGCAAGTAAGTAATGAGACTGATTTTATTTCCGCGCTTGTGGTAAACCTGTGACCTTAAAATTTCTTTTCTCTTTTTTCGGCATCCTTCCCCTCTCCATTGGTATATACTATATACCATCTCTCTAGCTTGTTTAGTTCGCCTGCTGAGTCGAGTTGAGTAGTCGTGTGTAGTGCTCGTCACGAAAATGGAAAAACGAAATCAAGAGCAACGCGTCGCGATAAAATTTTGCGCCAGATTGGGCGGAACAGCTTCGGAAACGTACTCTAAAATTGTAAGAATGTATAGTTATAGTGCTCTAAGTCGTACCCAGGCTTACAATGGTTGTCTCCGCACGCCTCCCGCCCGAAAAAAGCTCGCATGAGGAAGTCGAAGGTGAAAACGATGATTATTGCCTTTTTTGATAGCCCTAGAATCGTCCACAAAGAATTTGTTCCACCGGGGAAAACTATGAATCAAGTCTACTATTGCCAAGTACTCGAAAGATTGCGAAAACGAGTCAACAGGGTGCGCTCAGACATCGCTCGTAACTGGATCCTTCATCAAACAACAAGCTGTGCCACACCGCCCTCAGCGTGTCCCAGTATTTGGCCTCTAAAGGGGTCGCCGTGTTGCAACAGCCGCCTTATTCGCCGGACATGTCACCCTGTGACTTTTTTTTGTTTCCTAAAATAAAATAGGTGGTCAAAGGAACCCACTTTAAGTCGATTACGGACATTCAGGCGGCCGTAACGAGGGTACTCGCGGATATCCCAGTCGAAGCGTTCCAGAAATGCTAGGAAGCATGGAAATCGCTGTAAAACTGCCCATGGGGACTACTTTGAAGGGGATTGCAGAGTTGTAGAATAATTTTCAAATATACGGTTTTTATGCAATCAGTCTCATTACTTAATTGTCATACGTCGTATATGTAAGTCTTCTGATTCAGAACATTTTCATACACACACAAAGTATCACAGTTCTGTTGAGTGCACCTGTAACTATCCTGTAGAATCACTAAGTAAATTCCAACTGTGAAGATGTCCTCACCTATAATTGAACACCGATTAAAAAGCGTTAACGTACAAAAGCCCGTTTGTTCTAGTATCTAAATCAAAAATTAATGACTTGAGTCAAAACGTGTCACATATGTATATCCTTTTCTCCCTCGTTGACATTGTTAATGGATAGTAGGATGGATATAGTTTGAAATATGTATTGCAGATAATTTCATGATCACACTAAATCACAAGTTTTATTATTTATATACATATCAGCGGACCCGTCCACGCTTCACTGTGGCTGATACATAGAACGAATGAATAACTGATTCTAAGAAGTGTTTAAGTGCTCTCTAATCGAAAAAAAAACCGAAATTTTTCGTCAGTGATAGAAACCTAGCTCCATCATTTTCCACTGGAGTCCAATCGATAGTCATTGTAGTGAAAGGCACATGAATTTTGAACAAATGCTTATTATTTGAAATATAATTTTTATAATTATGAGTTGTATTAAACTTTGACATAAAGAGATAAAAGGTATTCTATGTCCTTACCCTGGTTCTAAGCTACCCTCCACCAATTTTCAGCCAAATCGGTTCAGCCATTCTTGAGCTATAAATGGTGTAACTAACAACAACTTTCTTTTATATACTATAGGGGTATTCAGACCAGCTTTGTTAATTCGTTAGTCGTTATTTGGTAGTTTTTTACATGTATTTTGTTTTTGTAAAATTAACAGACAATCGTTTTACCGAGTAACGAACTATCCATCTGACAAGCTTGATACGAGTAATTGTTTGGTTACTCGGTAATATCACATCAGCTGTTCTCCTGCTCCTCTGTACATCAATTTAAAGTACTTACCAGTAAAAATTTGATTTGCTCCACATAATTTTAAATTAAATGACTGACAATTTTTGATTTTGCACTTTGTTGGAGCATTTTTACTCTTTAATAAAATTGAATCAGCTGTTTCGGAATAAAATTTACCATACTACAGAGGTAGAGCAAAAAGTATGTTCACAGTTAAGCCTTTTACGAATTATCAACTAACGAATTACCAATTTAAGAGACTTCGGTCTGAATACCCCTTATATATAGATATTAACTTTGTTGTTTCGAAGCAAACGAGCTGTGTTAGGCTCTGATTTTCTGTCGTAATAAAAAAATATTTTCTTACACCACCTGATCAAATTTGGCTCATCCTGACAAAAAAATATACATTCAAGTATTTTGATATATAGTATCTGTATGGTATTGTCACCTTTAACCAATATAGGCATTCCGATCAATTTCCGATACGCTCGTTAAAAGCCCTGGTTGATATCACTGTCAGTTCTTTCGGCGAATTTTGGTTTTCTCAGTTTCGGCTTCTATTGCTCTAAATTGTTGGACAATTTTGATGTCATATTCAGAAACATCAGCACCAGTAATGAACCTTTGATGAATATAGGACAGTTATTCGACGCCGTTTTATAAAACATTCCAATATTTTGGTACGAGAAAGGCATTAGCATGCTTCATATCCAAAACAGTAAGCAATATGTGATAAATCGGCCCATAACAGATGTAGAAATCATCTGCTGTTTCTTTGATGACAACACGACAATTTCAAAACACTTCATTCGAACATTAAAAGTTTGTGCCAATCTAGAAAATGTTTATCGATTTGACTTGCGCAAGCAGCCTGGATGAAAGGACAAGATCTTCCTCGAGTAATTCACACTTAGATATACAAATAATGGATCCGATAATATTTTCTAAAATTTTGCGTTGTGTGCTTTAACTTAATTACACGACTGGTAATCCCTCCGTCAGGAAAAAAGCAAAATTTCGAACAATAGTTACTTTGAGGTGTGAATGCCCTCTAGACGTGACTGAAGGACTGGTTTAATAGGGGAGAAGGATACTATTTTAACACCGGCGAGTCCAAAATCTCTCTACATCCATTTAACAAACTCAGATCGCATCTTCTGAGCGGAAGTACTAGGGGTAGAGAAGGCCTGTCGGTTTCTACTGAATAACTACGGGTGGATACAAAAAGCTACAATATACCCACATAGCCAGGTGGCACTGCTAGCATTGTCATCGCCAAAGGTTAGTTCAAAAGCAAACAAAAAATCTAGACTTTGATCTCGCCGGCAGCTCGGCATACTGGAATACATCGGGTGCCAAACTTTACAAATATATCTACAAAAAGCATAACCGAAAAAGTAGTTTCATTGATGGCATCAAATGATTTGAACACAACGATGAAACGAGCGTACTTCGCTCTCACCTAATTATTCACTAAAAACAACAAAAATAACATATTCACAATGAAAAGTTAGTAAAATACATGGAAATTAGGGGATTTTAATAAGTTTGGAGCTGAACTTTATTTATTAATAAAAATTATTGCGAAGAAAATAAAATGGAGTACTGATGTGACAAATGTGATCTAGTATACAGTTTCTAGTTACACCTCACCTTTCTTCCCAGCGTAAAAAACTATACAATTCCGAAATAATAGACAACTTAATATTTATATATGTATACATATTTATATTATATTTATTTTGAACAATTTTCCCACTACTAAGTAAAAGTGCTTCAATTCTTCAATTTGTTAACTTTAATTGCAAATTTCTTCTAACTCAAACACACTTTCCAAACTTCGCAACACTCCTATAAAAAAATCTTTATAGCAATGTCCTTTAAGTGCGCGCATTCTGCATCGGCAATCAAATCTGCAAGCAAACAATCAAATTCTGAATCATGACAGCATTAGACATACCAAAAAACTGCAGAGCATACATAACAGCAGTGACATTAACAAGCAAATTCCAGCAGCAGCAACATAAAAGAAGAAGCCATAGAGTCCATACTCTTAGCTCGAGCACCGCCTTTATTGACGACTGCGGAGCACTATACAATAAAAATTTCTACACCATATGTAAGCACCAGCAAATATAAGCTGGCAGCATCGGCTGCTTGAGGGAGGGGTGGGGGTTAAGAAATGGATTGAATGAATGGATGATAGATGAATGGCTTCGAAGGTATGGCAGCAGGGTCGATAGTCAGTCAAGCGAGCGAGCGACCCACCATAAAGCATATATTAAAATTCGGTTGCGCTGATATGAAGGCGATCAAGCTTCGTACCAACTGCAATTACAACCATGTAAGGATAGTCATGTACTGTTAGTACCTTCCAAAGCATCCCATGTAGTTTTTGTGTGTCGTTGTTGTAACTGCTATTTGATATGTATTCAAAAGGACATTATGGCACGATATGAGTAATTTGCTTTTGGCCTTAACGGTCAAGCGTAACTAAGATGATACCGGAGCTTGTGCCACAATCAACCAAAGTTGTACAACAAAATTAGATGGTTTTGCGGGGCAGAGGACCCACTGTACAGTGGCAGTGATGAGCAATTGGCAGTTGGCTGTTATTCCTTTATGCCAGTGTTGATGTCCGTGCTGATGGGTGTCCACTTGCCATGTTATGAAGCTGTAGAAGCGTTGAGTACATGGTGTAATACAAAAGCAACGGCAAGCAAGGTGACAGTGTAGTTGGTAGCAGGACATGTGTAGAACATAAAAATTTCGCAAAAGTGACCCAAATAAGAAATTATATTGCTAGGAAGCTGTAGTCGCACGACTTTTGTTGGAACTTTTCTTCCAAAGTTATCAATATCAAAAATTTTGTTTGCCAGTAAGACAAAGGAGTAAGAAAAAGGAGCTACCGCATCAATTGAAGAAGACCCAAATCAACCTCTCACACGCCGTTCTCAAGCATTAGTCATCTCTGGTACGTCGTTGTGGCAAATTTTGCGAAAGGATCTTGACCTACATCCTTACAAGATAAAATTGACGCAAGAACTGAAGCCGCTTGACCACCAGAATCGTCGTTTGTTCGTGTATTGGGCTGAGCAAATATTTGAAAATGATTCGGATTTTCATCGAAAAATCATCTTCTGGGACGATGCTCATTTCTGGCTGAATGGCTTCGTCAATAAGCAAAATATTCGTTATCGGTCAAGCAGCAATCCACACGTACACCATGAGTCCCATTGTATCCTGCAAAAATTACGGTTTGGTGCGGTTAATGGCCGGCTACGTTATTTGACCGTACTTCTTCCGTGACGATCAAGACCGGCACGTTACTGTGAATGAGAATCGCTACCGTCCAATGATAACCGAATGTTTTTGGCCCGAATTGGATGATATGGACTTAGACAATATGTGGTTCCAACAGGACGGCGCCAATCCACGCAACGGATGTCACAACCGCTTTATTGAAAACCAGGATTGGTGATCCACGCACGAATGTCACAATCGATTTATTGAAAACCAAGTTTGGTGAACGTGTTATCTCACGAAATGTCCCAGTCAATTTGTCGCCCCGGTCGTGCGATATGAAGCCGTTAGACTATTTCCTGTGGGGCTATATTCGGCCTATGGTCTGTGCTAACAAGCCAGCGACGACTGATGAACATCGGTCGAAAATCGATCATTAAATTGCTGCAGTATCGGTACTCTTGGTACAACTCACTGAGGAGCTCAAAGACAATTTTAACCTCTCCTTGCTTTACAGCCTAAAAGCATTATTTGACTCCTTTAAAACCCAAATTGTCCTATCAAATATCATTTGATTCAATCAAGAGCATTTTCCTACAGGGCGTTGTACATTTGATTCATACATTCGCTTAGGTACACCTTGGAGCCAAAAACGGAAGCGTACGCTTGTATTTGTCTGTTGCTGTGTCGCCAAAGGATGCCTGCAATCTGTCATTACGCCAAAGCGAAAAGTAATAAATTCCTGCACAGAAACATAAAAGGACATTTCCATCATGAGTGTGGGTGTATGCGCAGCTAAAAATCTTTGTGTGTGTGTGTGCTGCTGACCATTCATCAGGCGCTTAATATTGTATGTGCCTTCAGTATAATATACGGCAATAATTTATTTATATAACATTGCCGTACACACAATGATAGTAAAGATTTGGCAGGACAACATCAACGTCATAATCATCTAATAACGGAAATATCATGTGCGTTATAAAGGATTTTTGTGGGCTCTTATATGTATTATAGGCGTATGTATGTGATACTCATACAAATACATACTTCATATATTTGTATTATTGCATTTTTACTCATATAAAGCATAAAGCAAAAGTGATTCAATCGCCCATAATGTGGTCACATGTTCTTTTTATACCCTGAACAGGAAGTGTTAAGTTTCCCACGAAGTTTGCAATATCCAAAAGAAAGCTTTGGAGACCATATAAAGTATATAATTGAATGGTCGGCGTTCCAGTCTGAGTCGATTTAGCCACATCCGTCATTATATACACCAACTATTCCATCAGTTTTTAAGATATCGATCGGAAATTTTACACACTTCCTCTTCTTCCCAAGAAGTTGCTTATTTATTGGCACTGATATCGCTTATTATCAAATATTTCTATGGAATTTTTTTTATTTCACGATAAAAATATAAAAAATCTTTTCACACCCTTTTATGCTAAAAGAATAACACCCATAGAGGGTATTATAGCTGCAGCCGAATTTAGCATTTTCTCTCTTTTCGTTTTTTTTTTTTTTTTTTTGCAAACATTATCCTGCACTATATTTCATATTATTATTAAATGCATGAGTGTGACTTTGTCGGAATGTGTATATGTTGTTCCCACCCTTTTCCATTTACTACATTTGACTTAGAATTTCCACATGCCAACAGGCTTTTAATAATAATTTAAATATCCTGCTCATCGTTCATGCCATGACATATCCTTCTTTCTCTGTAATAGTAATACACGTATTAATAACACTTGCAGCGCATATTAAATGCCACAACATGCAGCTGAGAGAGCCTATTGAAGTGGACATGGTCGAACAAATGCATACACTGGCGCTCATAAGCATGAGAAAAGCACTTAAGTTTATGCTGTGAGCAGGTGGCACTATAAAGCGGCAAGGACATGCACTTATGTACATAAGAGGATATCAAACTCATGCCACTAAATTTAATATTAAACTACGAGTGTAGCAATCAAAGCGGTAATTCATAGACGAAAAACTGCTTAGGAGCATACACACACACCAACATTAAGCTATGCACTCTATATATTCACATCCTTGTCATAGCAGCAGCTCGTTGCATCCTTTCAGTGTCCAGTTATCGGTGTCAATTTAATGTGCAGCTGCTAAACGTCTGATATCTCTAGTACCGTTGCACTAAAATGCTCTTCTTCTTCCTATTAATATCTTCCTACTCACATATCTTTATATTTATGCTCCTTTTGCATTATTAAATCTCTAGTGTTTTCGCTCTTTGTGTCTACATACTCGCACATTAATTTTGTAATTGTAAAATATTCATGGTTTTTATCATTTAAACACAAGTGTTTATGTGAAGCACGAAACTTTTATGTGTCAGTATAAAGCAGCATATTAAAATTTAAAACTTTTACAAATTAAATTAACGAAAAGTAAAAATCGGACAATTTGGTTCCAGGTATTGCCTATATGTCCAGTGTTTAAGTTACAAACAAACTCTTATGTGCTTCATCAGACATCAGATCTCTGCAAAATTTGGGTTTTAGTACACACAATTGCTTTTCTTCTTCAATAGCCTTTTCTCTAGACTTACAAGCCTCGCTGAAACGTTTCTCTCTATATCTCGAGAGTGGCATTATTTCGCAGTCACTTTTGTAAGGTTCATCTTTTCGTATTTAAGATCTAAACCATTGTATATGGTAATACGCTACAACCTGAAACTGATACCCAAATTATTAAAAATTGCAATGGGTGTTTTTTTTATCGTAGAAAACTCAAAGCCTCTTGAATAGAGACCGACGTTGAAAATCGTTTCCATTCTCACAAATTTGGCGGCTAATACATCTACATACAATATGCTCTCGAACTCTAAATAAGGGAAGGCATAATAATGAATGGTACGAGTAAAGTCCAGTATACGGAATGAGCGAGCCTGAGTACCAAGAAGGGAAAGTACGATGAAGTAGATGGCCATCTTCATAAATTACGAAAGCAGCAAAAATTATCAGTATCCTATTTATACCGAGGCCTTATGCAGTTAAATTTTTGAAATTCTGAATAAGTTTACGAAAAATTGGACCAGTAATTCTGGGAACGAATCTAACAAACAAGAAGCTTGAGTGTTCTACAGGGTAGGCCATTTAAAGTTGACCCATCTGGCAACGCTGTAACATCATACCGCGTTAGAAGCGTCATTCGAAGACAATTTATACCATGGAACAGTACACTCCAAAAGAACGCGCTGAAATTGTTCAGCTTTATATTCAAAATAACTTTTCAATTGTGTTAACTCAACGTGCGTTTCGCAAAAAAAATAAAGTGTAAAGTGCTCCAGTTAAGAACACAATTAAGTCTTTATACGCAAAATTTGTGAACACCGGTAATCTCAGTAATGCCAGTCATGCATCCAGACAACGCACAAGACGTTCTGATGAAAATATCGAAGCTGTACGAGCCAGTATTGAGGAGACTCCATCGACATCGAGTTATCGCCGCTCTCAGGAATTAGACATCTCTCGCACCACTCTCCGACGCATAATTCATAAAGATTTGAAGATGTTTCCATATAAAATTCAAATGGCACAAAAACTAAACCCAGCTGATTATCCGCGACGCCTTAATTTTGGCAAATGGGCCATCGAAATGGCAATGGGTCAACTTTAAATGGCCTATCTTGTATCTTGTGGACCGCATCCCGCTCTACAAAGTGTACACTCAAGTTTCCTATAAATAGCAAAGGTAGATAGATAGATGAATTTTTGAGTGTTTAGTTTTATAAAAGGAACCACCCGACACCAACCTAATATAAGATACCTAATAAACACTACAGAACCCTCTCATATCAAATGTCCGCTTCGTGAAAAGGTATATTGATGTAAGTGGCACAAAGCAACACCCAAGCCTTCTCAAAAGATGATCTATGAATTTAGCTCTCACTGAAACATTTTAACTACGCACCTGCATAGAATGGGTCCGCATCCGGGTGAAGTCTGAGCGAAGTTTAACAATTAGTGAATATTGATATATTTTTAATAGCCTGCTCAAGAACCTCCGTGGAATCAAGAAATCTTAGAAACATTATATTACGCCAGTGGTTCATCCAATTATGTTTCAGGTTATAGTGAGGACAAAGTAAATATATTTAGAAGTCATCATGAAAGCATTAAAGATAAATAACTTCTCGACGCCTTTGAATCGATTCATTATTTTTTGGTGGATCTTTTGGTTATGAAACGCGACGGTCGAGTCCGACACTGTACTAAAACTTCTTTCAATATTTGGTGTCGGCTTGAAACCGATGCTCACCACCGAAACTCAAAAGAATAAGACTTTCCTTTGGAAGAGTTCCTGCTACTCTTTCTAGTTCTCAAAACTCAAACTACAGACCGGGAAACTTAGAATAACTCGTTTAAAGTCATACAAAAGACAAGTCGTTGGCTGAACTAAGAACTTCTCAATTTAGTGTTGTTTTTCGAAGCCGTCTTGAAAATAAGTGATTTAATCCACAATTATCGGAATAGGGAAGAAAAAGGACACGGACAGGATCCAGCTCTGCTACATATTTTTACTCTGTGCCCATTGTATTTATTTTGAAATTCTTTATTTATTCTTCCAAATCAATTTCATCCCCTTCAAAGTAATCCCTCCCGATGCAATGCACTTATGCCAACGGATTTTCCAATCTTCGAAACACTGGTTGTAGTCACTTTCCGGGATGGCCTTCAGTTACGCCTTCGCTGCGGATTGAATCTCCTCTATCGTATAAAAACGGTGCCCCCGTAGCGGTCTATGGAGCTTGGTGAACAGCCAGAAGTCGCACGGCGCCAGATCAGGTGAATACGGTGGTTGCGGAACGATATGGGTTGTGTTTTTGGCGAAATGATCACGAATTACGAGGGCAGTATGGGATGGTGCATTATCGTGGTGTAAAAACCAAGAATTGTCTTTCCACAATTCCGGCCTTTTTAGGCGGATAGCGTTACGCAAACGACACATAACGTTCAAATAATATTCCTTGTTGACTGTTTGACCGGTTGGAAGGAATTCATAGTGCACAACACGACCTTGATTTTTGAGCGACTTTGGCGTGATTTTTTTGGTCTCGGCTCTCTTTTGGCACAATATTCGCCCGATTGATCGGTTGTTTCGGGGTCGTAAGCATAGATTCAAGTCTCGTCGCTAGTTAAAATGCATTTCATGACACCTTGGTAGTCGGAAAGCATCATTTCACACACTTCAACGCGACGCATTTTTTCCAAAAATTCAATGTTCTCGGTACCAGTCGAGATTTGATGCGCTTGAGGCCCAAAACATCCTTCAAAATGGTATTGGCTGAGCCTTTCGATATGCCAACTTCATCAGCAAGGTCTCTAATTGTTAATCGACGGTTTTTCAACATCAAAGCTATGATTTGTTGAACGTGAGCTTCATCGGTTGAGGTTGATGGTCGCCCTGGACGCTCTTCGTCTTCGACACGTTCACGGCCGGCTTGGAACTCACTATACCACTTGTAAACGTTTTTTAGACATATCCTCATCACCAAAGGCTTTCTGCACCATCCTCAACTTATCTGCAGCAGAAAATTGATTCCGCAAACAAAATTTAATGCAAATTCATAAATGTGGCTGACAGTACTACCAACCAAAAAAAAAATAATTCTCCAAATCCTTTGAGGCGAGCAGTTTAAATTCAAATGTCATCTTATTTTTTGGACACAGTACTTTAATTTTACATTTTTTAATTTACATCTTTTTCATTAACTAAGTCGTCTTATTTATAAATTTTCGTTTATCTTTGCACTAAGCAAATTGTTATAAATACGACTCACTTGAAGTAATTGCTTGGCTAGTTTTTAATTTCCTATTCAGATTTTATTGACAAGAATATGAATGGTAAAATAAATAAATGTGTACATATGAATTAGGCTGGGTAAAGAAACGAATATTTTTTCTTCGCTTCTTAATATGGAAACAGATTTTGAAATATCTTTAAGAAAGTCTCTACAAATATGATCTCATAATTGAAATGGGGGTCATCCGTTTGAATTAAAGAAACCAATAAATTAAAGAAGCAGCGAATTTCTTACAAAACTATGGGCTTCAATTTCCTATAAAATCGGAACATCGAAATATTTTTTTAAGTAATTGTAAGCGAGATTTGAGTTGCTGTTATTAGACAAAACTGCAAGGTAGAAAACCCTACCTTTACATTTAAGAGCTTATACTTAATGAGACTACCTCACCCTTACATTTAAGAGCTTATACTTAATGAGACTTTCTTAGAGCTGTTTAAGAAACTTTTTTTAGAGTACCGAATGCATTTTTTTACCCACCCTAATATGTTTACAATGCATGATATATGAAAACATATGTCTACAAAAATGAGTAAGACTCAAAATAGCAAATCTGCCTCTCAGTTGTAAGTAGTTAAATTTGACAAACCAACTGCAAGTGCCTTTGACATTACTTCGACATATTTTAGAAAACATTTTAAGATCCAATCTACAAATACTAACAACATATACATATTTGTAACATACATACAAGTACACGATGCAAGTAGTGTATGCAGTTAAGAGTCGGAGTGATTTTACAGCTTGTTATTTTATTTTCCATATGCCTCACAATCGCAAAAAACTTTGGCTCTATGAAAGGTATTCACAATGTTGTCAAATAATAGTTGCAAGCACATACTTACATATGTATTTCTAGTTAGTACCAGTTACAGGTACAATATCTATAACTTATAAGTATTTACGAATCAACAAATCTATTTTTTTTTTAACAACAGAATCACATTCAAATCTTTTTTGGTAACAAACATTAATTTTAATAGTGCTCTGATATAACTCAAGACTTATTCAAGAAAGGTATTCGAAATAACAGTTTTCGGAATCGACCAAGAGAAATATTTGAAATTCTACCATCTCAAGAAAAATTTATTTATACACATGTACTTTATAAAAAATAAACTCTTGAATGGTTTTAAAACAACCTAAGATTTTTTAGAACACAATATGTGCCGAAACAATCTCCATGCAGAAAATACCTTTTGGTTCGAAAAACATTATTTTCAACTAAAATTTAGATATTTGAAAGTTGTTTCCAAATAACGTATCCCTCTATTATTCCACTCTGCTTATCAAAAAGTATAAGTAATCTTTAGTGAATACCCCTACAAATTATAAATATACTTAGTCACATAACTAGAGTACACTCTCTTTGTAATAATGATATTAGCTGACCGCAATACCGCGGCAGAGTCAACAGCTGTTTGCGAGGAGAAAGTAAGCCGGTTCAAACTCAGTCAGAGCTATATAAATAAATATGTATATGCATATGTGTCTCTGAGCGCGTTTTACTTTGCCATCATTCGCTTTAAAGCCAATTTGTTGTGGCTTTTTGGCCTTCGGCGACGGCATAAATAAGCAAATAAACGCTTTAGACGATATTATGCGAATTTTAAAAATTAAGTAATCCATTGTGAGAGCGAGAGTTTATTTGTTTTTGCTCTCTACACTATCGACTTTCATTTGCATTGCGCTGCGGAGATGACTTTATAATATGATAAAAAAAAATTCAATTTGTATACAGCTGTCTGTCCATTGCTTTTGTTTGTAATAATTTGTTATGGGATTTCTTTGTGGTAAGTAATTTTGGTTTTTATTTTAGTTTATTTTGTATTATTTTATTTTTGAGTGATTTTTCATTATTCATTTCGCCTTATATTTTTTAACCACTTAAAGTTGCTTCAAATAAGGTAATTCCCTTTGTATTTATTTTTTGCCGCACCATTTTTAACCCAAAAACTAGTTTCGTGTTCAAACAATAATAAATCACATCTTAAATATTTATATAGTTTATGTACGTGGGTTACCTTTTAGACTTCGGAATTTGGCTTCCCTAGTGTGGCACCCTAACCGCTTACAAGTTATTTCTTAAATTTTGAAAACTCTGATGTTTTATGTACACAGAACCTTTTGAAATTTGTCTTATGGTTATTTGTGTTTTGTACTGTTACTTAAAATATTCATCTCAGTCAAAAAATTAAACTTAAACACGAACATTTTTGCGTGATAACTTTTTATATTTATTTTTATTTTCTAAGGGAATTAACTTGGCAGCAGTGCATCGACGAACTTAAATCAATTTTAAGCGATAAAACTTCATCAGGGTCCAGTGTTTATCGACGGCATGCTAAATTCAATTGAAGTCGTAGATCACTCCAAGACGAATTTCGTGAAATTCGTCCAAAATCAGTTACTGTTACGGAAATTATTGATGCTGTAAGCAAACTGATATGGCAAGATAGTCAGTGACCTATCGTAGGATTCAGGCAACTTTAGAAATTAGTAGGACTAGTACACATTCAATATTGTATGGATTGTAGAAATTTCTTTTGTCAAGTTGGATCCCACACGATCGACGAAATGTAAAAATATACGACAACGGTGCTTCGAAACACGTCTATAACAACATGACAGGTGATGAGTCGTGGATTTACGCGTATGAGCCCTGAGCTCTGAGTGACATATCTTTCAAAAAAACAGAAAAACCAAACGCCGAAGACGAATCACTATTCACCAACACAATACGAGCTTTCACACATCGACTGAAAGAACTGCATTTTTGAGCACTCAAAATATCGATCTGATGACTCATCCGCTGTATAGTCTGGACTGGAACCGAATGACTTCTTTTTAATCCCGTTCATAAAAAGTAAACTAAGAGGTCCATCTCAAGAGGTGGTTGATTATTTCAGAACGCATGTTTTGGGAAAACCTCAATCAAATCAGCAAGAGTGGTTCGACAATTCTTTTAAAGACAATACTTTTAAAACAATAAATCGATTTTGAATTATTAACATTTTTTGTTGTTATCTAAGCCCGAAATAAAAAAATTAACCCTTGTATATAGCAACACTAACCTATTTCAGCTTAGCGTGTACTTTTTTATTTAATTTCAATAATTTTTTTCTCGATTTTGTTTACACTTTCTTTTTACCCAGACAAAAACCTAGCAATTGCTGTTGCTGGTTTTGTTGATTTTGTCATGAGTGTTATTACGTTAATCGTTTTTGCAAATTTACATTTTATATTTGCATAAATTTATGGAATTGGCACATTGACTGCGCTTGGCTTTTTCGATGTTTCGTCATTTCTTCTTCTTCCTAAATATTCATTGAACATAGTGACATCGCTTGTTTTTGTGGGAATTTCACAAGCAGGCAGTTTTGCGTTTTAGTCGATATTGTTTTTGGTGTTTTGATTAGCTATTTTGCAATTTACACCAATCCGCCATCAACAAGTTCCGTTTCAATATGTGTTTTGGCTTTACTTTTCTCTCTACTTCTCATCATACGATTTTTTTATCTTAAAATTTAATTTTTGACTCTGCTGACCTACATAATTTCGGTGATTAAACTTATTTATTTCCTAACAAACATTTTTTTTTTTTGCATTGGTGCAACGCTGATGTTCAGTAAATGAGATATTATCTAAACTCGAGATAAAATGTAACAAAAAGTGCCTCTTAAGTAGGCACATTAATTATGAAAAAATATGGAAAACGTGGTAAATATATCTGATATCTAAGAGTTTTACAGACACCCATTTGATTTACGCAGACAATCTTTTAGCATCCACAAGGTATGAGATCGACTTTCATCCGACATTTACCTAAACAAACCTTCAATTAACTAATTGTGATGCAATACAATGCGATAGAATGCGATTTATCATAAGCTTGTTTTTTAAGGAGATTGTGGAGATTTTTAAGGAGTATGTGGCTTACTTCAATAAATCGCAGAAAGGTGAATTTGATGGATGCCATGCTGAGCGAATAATTTTGTTTCGAATTTGACTTAACAAAGATCCCTATGTGACGAGACTAATGAAAAATACACAAATGAACTCTCTGAGCCAAGTACGTTCGGTATATGAAGGGTCGACAGAGCGATTGGATGTTTTTTCATAATCCAAGCTTCAAACTTAATGTTCTAAGTCAAACTAAAATTTAGTAATTTCTGTTCTGCAACTTTCATCGATATCTTGCACTTTAATACCTATAAGATAAACTTGGTTTAACAGACCCTTAATTTAATATTAAATATCTATTATTGTATCTTCTTACTTTTAAAATAATATTGTCACACAGAAAATATATTAGGCAAAATAAAATAATTTTAATGCGGAAAATGTTAACGAATCCGAAACATACTATACCTGCAAATTTTCTACGAAAATTCTTGAGAAAATCTGGAATTAATACGGCTCCCAAACATTTTGTCGAATCTAGAACATCTACTTTTAGAACTCTCAAAAAAGGATATAGGGATACATCAAATTAGTTCTTAATCAAATTAGTTCAGTAAAAATTTATTCGAGCTCAGAAAATATCTGTAAATTTAAAAAATCTGGAGTAATCTGAAATTATTTGCGTTACCAATTTCTGTTTTTAGAATCCATTCATGCACTCATGTCAAATTAAAAAAAATGTTTGAGGAAATATAGATTTATTGAGTTTCCCAAATATGTTCCAGAAAGTTAGTAAACTTTTTCTTCATACTAGATACTTATGAGTCAAGAATCTCCTTATGTGTTGATAGCAAACAAAACTTTCGATGTTTTACAGGAAAAACTAATTCAATTATCCAGATGTCTTAAGATCCTCTCTGAAGAATTATTATTTTTTTCTTACCTTGCAAGACAGCTTTAATTATATATAACATATATATTTTTAAGCTAATGTACCGCTAGTAAGACCCTCTCTCACTCATTTAATCACATTTCCACTCAAATCGAAAGCTTTAGCACTCAAATACTTACTAATTAGGCAGTAAGCGTTAAACTCACTTTCGATTTCGTTGGGAGCGCGTATGCAAAGCAAATAAGGAAATGCTGGCTCACACTCGACATTCAAAACAAAATTGCCAACAAATTACAACAGAGAAACCCGCACTCAAGCAAATTGAGAAAAAAGTGGGTAATTTTGCTGCGAGTCGCGGCAAAAGTGGCAACAACCTCGAGCCAGCAAGCGCAACCTGCTAACAAATGTAAACCAAACGTGTGGCGGCGCGGACGAACAACGCGGACCAGAGCGCATGCGCAACATCACAAGAAAATCCCAGAAAATAAACGAAACAAAAATATATTTTGTGCTTGCCAGCGAAAAAATAACAGTGCAAAGGCACACGCGAAAAGTAAACAGCGACGAAACGAAAGCAAAAGTGAAATATAAAAGCAACAACACGAGTCAACAGCAATAAGCGCATTGTCTGTGAAGCGCGGTTACGTGAACAACGTTTGCACGGTTCGCTTCCGGCACGCGGGATTTTTCGCTTTTGGGGCCACATGCTTAAATAAGTGCAGTTATTGTGTGGTACGTGTAAATGAAAGAAACCGAAGGTGTAGTATATGCTTCTTAATATCTAAAAATAAATAAGAGAAATTAAGTTTAAAGAAAGTGTTGTGGCGCGGAAAATCGCAGCGTTTCATTGTAAGCCGTTCCAGTGGGACGTTGTTTCAAATTTAATAAACTCATAAAGCCCACATACAAGACATGGTATGAAAGTGAAAGATTATGTATGGAAAATTGGTGCGTGAAGCAGTCAAACAGTGTAACGGTAAAAAAAACCAAATAAGTTGTTGTAATGTTTTGACTGATACGTGGGTTTTGATGAAGTAATAATCCCATTTCTGGCTATGGGATGTTGTAACTTTGTCCAAAACGTCAACTCCATGGAGTTGTAGTCAATGAATCTATTTTGTATATGATTTAAAGTTTTTCGTTAAATTATTTCTAATACAGTTGACGGCGTATAAGGAAATGCTTAAAAAGATTACATCACCAATACAATAAGAGATTAATTGATTTATTGAATGTGTATAAAAAAAAGAAGATTAAAATATAGTTTTGATCTTTAGTAAATTGAAGTCAAGCTGATTGTTATTAAATAGATTAAAAAATCTATATATCAAAAGCAACACATACTCCTTATTCCAAACCTTAGAAAAAATTAAGAGTGATCCGTTTTCTACTTTTTAATGAAAAAACACAGAAATTTCAAATTTAAAGAAGAATCTTCATTACAATAAAAAAGAACATTCTTTGGTATTTGCTTTTTGAAAATTATCTTTTTCAAATGTTGGCCTCTAAATTGTTCGAGCATTTCACTGATAACCGACGAATGACAAAAGTCATGTTTTACTCTAAGACCTAATCGAAGAGGGATTGTCAACGTAGACTTTAGACTTTACATATCGTCACAAGAAAAAGTCTAACGGTATGATATCACCGATTCGAAACGTGAAACTATCTGCTCACCGAAGTGTTCCCTCAATCAATCCATTTTCGCCGATCTCACGAGCTTCAATTTCAAGCATCACATAGTCTGTTATCATGAACCAATAACGGTCGCCATTAACGGTTTCTTTCTCACCGGCATCATTTCTGAAAAAATATGGACCAATGACTCCACCCACAAACCACACCAAACCCTTTTTTTCTCATTCTGATCTTACAGGTAAAGAAGAATCCTCAAATGATTGAATCAAGATAAAAAAAAAAAATAATTTTTCTTTCGGCCAGTTCAATAACCCAACTTGTTTCAAAATTTGAACGTTTATTTAAGTAATAATGTACAACAGCAGCCATCTAAAGCAACAACATTTTCCCACCTTTTTGGCAATTTGCGGATTCAATCACAAAATAACTGAACTGGTTTGGCGGTCAAGAATGAATCTAGTCAATTTTTGATACCCTGTTCTGATGGTAGTCATGGCCTAGGTCTAGACTATAAGGCATGTTACTTATTCAATTTATCATCACAAGTCACAATTCGATAAAAAAAAAAAAAACAAATAGTTATTATAGCTTTTAAGCAGTATTTTTGCCGCGCGAAATTGTTTTACAGCATTTATTGGCTTCATCTCAGGTTTTCTTTGCTTTAAATGTATCCAGCTGCTTTTAAACATTTTGAAATCGCGGATTGAGTTACAAAAGTTCGTCTTTTTTGACCGCCGAGAATGTCCTTCGTCTTCCAAGCAAAAACCACCAATTCAAATCATGTAAAACACTCTTAGAACGTTCGATAGAGCATAATCACCATTAAAACCCACCAAATGACTTTCGGTTGAGCTTTTCTTCGTATTATGATAAGTAGATAGAAATGCTGCCCCTTCGGGCGAAATTAGCGCTAGATTCACGATTTTAATACGCTATCCTAAGGTCTTTAAATATTTCTATTACGTTTCAGCGTTGCGTTTGAACTATTTGATGTCTGATGGATTCCAAGAATTTTAGATAGAACTGGACATCCACAACCTCTCTTCCAGCCACTATAGCATTTAGATTTTCAACTGAAAGTAACTATTGGTAATCCAACCTTACAAGGAGATAGTCATTCATTTTATTTAGATTTGTTTTAAATTGGTTCCGAATATCGCTATGTTCATAAGTTTCTGATACCAATCACCAACTTTCTTTATTCTTATGGCAGCAGATGTTGTTACTTTCCGGAGCATATTAAGCGCATCAGTCGGACATGACTTAAGGGGTTAGGGGTAGTTAGAATTTTAAAAAAATTAATATTTTTTCTGCATTTTCTTAAAAATATTCTCTGAAAATTTCACGTTGATCCGATAATTAGTTTTTGATATATTCTACAAATAACAAAGAGAGCTCGGGCACAGTGCTAGTATGAAACTTTACACGCGTTTTTCTCATAACTATGTTTTTTGAATCGGTGACAACTGTAACTCGAAAACCGCTTAGTAGATTTTAATGAAATTTATACAGCCTTTAGAATACATAATAAACTCGGGCCTGATCGAAGGATTTTTATTTTTTCGAAATTTTTCGATTTTTTAAGACCAATTAACAGTTGACTTTTTCGCAAAAATTTAGAAAAAAAAAATTCCTGAGGCCGCTATTTTGTTAATTTTGAAAAAAAATAAAATCCTTCGATCAGGCCCAGGATTATCTATATATAAAACTAATTTTTTTTGTCCGATTATTTTTAAATGAATCTCCAAGGACTTATGCTTGTCACCGCAAGTACCTTATTTTTTGGAACAGGGTCAACACAAACAACTATAACTTTCGAAATTAATTTTTTTTTTTTGAAATTTTAGTGACTTCTAGTCAACACATCCTATAAAAATGCCATATTACTACTTTTGTAAAATAACATGATTTAATAGCAAGAAAATACTGAAAACTGTCGTTTTTTCGTGCCTCTGACTACCCCTAACCCTTTAATAGACCCGGTAACCCCTGCAAGGCTTCCCTCTTTATTCTATTTATTTTTCTGTTATTATATAGTTTGTTTAACGCTTGTCTCCTAGCCTGTGCTCCGAATATAAAAATTGGTCTAATGACAACCGTATAACCATTTTCTAGTCGCCAGTTCCTTCGTAAATTCATTTCGCAAACTATATTTTTATATGGGGGACAAAGAAATTGCAGTATCACCGAAAAAAGGAAGTTTTATTTTAGTTTTAATCATGAATATTACCACTTCTGTATTCTCCATGATAAAATAATAAAGGATATCTCCTCGTAAAACACTTTTTAAGGCAGGAAGTTCTACATATTTGATTGGAAAAAAATGCTATTTATGGTCCAAATTTATGACATATATAGTATGTACTGATAAAGATACAGAAAAGCAGTAGCTTCCCAACGAAAGTTCGGAATATTGTAACAATGGAATAATAATAAAATTACGGCATCTATTGACAAATCCAATATCTTTAGATTTATAAGGTAAAAAACAATCAAGCTGCGACTTGCAAAATCTACAAGCTTTCAAAAACTTATAAAATAGGTTCTAAAATTATTTATATATAAGGTCTACAACTTTGCTTCCGCCGTTTTTGTTTTTAGAAATTTAAGGTTTTATTGTATAAAAATGGTCGAATTGGAATTAAAAAAGAAAAGCAAAATTTCCCGCAAATGTCGAGAATTCGGCTCAAAAAGTGACATTTGGGATGCAAACAGATCTCTACAAATATTTTGTTGGGTTAATGTTTACACAAATGTTCAAGATCGATATAAAACGATTTAATCAACCAGTGCTTGACCCTAGAGACATCTATTGGAAAACGCCGGAAGCAAAGTTGTAGGCCTAATATTTTGTGATTTCGCGAAAAACTTTCGATAAAGCCAAATTATCATCATAAGCAAAATTTACGCAATTTTTAATCCATTTAAAGTCATGCTCATATACTTTCGCGCTCTAACGTAAAAATCTGCAAATTAAAACCGAAATCGCTATACTAGCAATATCTCGAGCAGTTTCGCTTTCCCCACAGCAATAACGCACTGCACATTAGTCATGCTTAAAACACCGAAAAATTGCCCTAAAACAATGCGAGAGTCTCAACTCATTGCGCACGCAAGCCGCAACCTGCCCAATAAACTTGAACTTGAGTGGCACCACTCAAGTTGCTGCGGCCCTCGCCGGGGCACTGCGAGCGCTTAGCAAGCAAACAGCTTACTTGCTTAACCTAGTATGGGTGAGAGTACGCGTAAGTGCAATAAACACACGCGTGGCTTAAATGAGTGATATTAACGGTGTTTTGTAATGCAAGCTAACGGCGCGAAACGAGTTGCGACGCAGCGACTGCCGCATACTCGCGACGAAAACTTTAACTCACAGTGGCAAATGTCACGTTTAAAATTTCGCCGCAGGTGGCAACGCCGAAACGTAAAACGGCATGCACTGCAAACCGGAATCATGTCTTCCAGTGGGTGTAATAAAATTTTAAATGCCCCTTTTACATTGATACTTCTTCACGGTGAATTGACAAGTGCGCGCCAACACACACACACACAAACTTGACGCTTGAGTTGCCACCGAGCTGCCAAAGAGGTTGCTATGCGTGGCACGTACGCAGTTTACATTAACAAACGAAATGCATTCGTTACTAGTCAATTTCCGGCTGCGACATGTCGTGCAACAAGCGGCAAATACACTGGCTACAGTGCCCCAGCAGCTGTGCATCCTCCTTGTTTCATCCTTTTTAACGATTATGGTCGAAAGCGGTATGTGCGTGTGTGTGTGTTGCGACAAATGTGCATATTTGAGTTGAGTTCTATGGTTGTGACACTCCTTTGCACTCTAAAATCTCTTGCCATGCTATGTTTGGCAAGCAGTAATTGTTGCAACAACAAGTGCAACTCGACGCTTGGGCGGTTGCAGCTGGCCGGGCAATAACAACGCTTGCTGACATGATTGCTTCGCAGCGCTTTGTAATCGTCCTGCTTTTATTGCTGCAACATTACACGCCCTAGTGTTGCTATTTGCAACCAATATCAACAGAAGTAAGAAAACATGCTTTACAACAACAACAAAATCTTTTTGCTGCAACAAGTTCAATAATAAGTTCATTCTCTGTGTGTGCCGTATTTCTACTTACAACCATTAAATTTTCTGCTCACTTTACAAATGCTCCGTTACTCAAATTGTACTTGTAAATCTTCTGTTGTTGCAAGTTTTGTTACTTTGGCACATGCTGACTGCTTGGCTAATAATTCTTGAGCTACTGTAACTGTACTAATAATGATGTTGGGAGTTAAGTTACACATTTTTGTACTTGTAATTGAATATGAAAGGTGCTATAAGGATGCTACAGCTATATATTATATCAAAATATTTAAATACTTTATTTTTTTAGTTGAAAACATCTTGAATGAATTTTTGAGATGAAGATCAAAATACAAGATTATTTTTCGAAAAGATCAGTGATTATAAGAAAATTTTTCCGAAACAAATTGAGCATAAGATAAAGGATTCCATAGACCGATTTTTTTTATTTTCTCTTTAACTTAGGCTTTCCGTATATTACATTGGCTCTCAAAACACGAATCTAAGGACAACGAGGAATAAAGCCTAAAACAACCTCATATTTATGGAATTATATTGGGTAGTCGAAAAGGTCTTTTCATATTTCTAATCAAACTTCAACTTTTTTTATAATAATAAATAAATAAACAAATATGTACCCTTTTGGTCTACCACCTTTTGCCATTTTTTCGCTAGAGACATTATTCCATCAGTATAAAACCTTCATAGTTGTGCTATACGAACTAATGCAACATCGTCTCCGTAAGCTTCACAAATTTCATTGGTGACTGGCGTGGCATTCTTCCCTTTTTTATACAAAAATTTCAAAATATAGCGAATTTCTTTATTATTTTCTCTCATTTTTGAACAGGTGTAAGTTTTTTTCAAATTCCCCAAATTTATTTTTTTTTTTTGGTTAAATAAAGCTCCCCTTTCCAACACATCGTCGTGGTACGACACGATGTTGTTAGTAGCACTGGAAATTTCCAACCCAACAACTATTGACAAAATACGAAAATACTTTTTCGACTACCCAATGTATACATTTTTCCAATAGTAAAAAACTTCAAGCGATAAGGTTAATCAAAGCTCTTAAGGGGTTATATACAGTTAGAATTTTGCACATATATATTATATTTCTGGTAAAACTTTAAAATTTATTGATCCAAAAATGTACGCATATATTAGGTTGTCAAAAAAGTCTTGCGGTATTTTCGCTAGTTGGCGCTGAAAGCGCGTAGTTCTAGTTTTATTTGTCGCATCGGGTCATGCTATACCTTTTTGGAAAGCTCATTTCACGCGATAACACGTGTTTGATTGATTGTCGTTTCCTTTAAGTCCTTCGTGAGTTATAGCGTCGCAAACACGGAGCAAAATAAAGAGAAAATACGGCATATGCTACAGTACCACTACGATAAAGGCAAAAATGCATCTCAAGCCGCCAATAAAATTTGTGCAGCTTATGGACCTGATACAGTTTCCATTTCCACCGCACAACGATGGTTTCACGGTTTTCGTTCTGGTGTAGAGGTGGTCGAAGATGCGCCACGCTTCGGAAGGCCTGTCGTCGAAAATTGCGATAAAATCGCTGACTTGGTCGAAACAGACCGGCATAGTAGTCATCAAACCGTTATAAACCATTTAAAGAAGCTTGGAGTCACTAAGAAGCTCGATGCATGGGTGCCACATGAATTGATTCAATAAAAATACCGCAAGACTTTTCTGACAACCCATTATTATGGTATCTTTTAATGTATTTAAGGACTTAGTAAAAATATTTAATTGGAAAGGAGCTGCAACTGATCTCTTGAACCTCTTCTTAAAAAAGACTTTTTACGGTGACCACTATATCTCTAAGCTGAATCTATGATCATTTTGGACAAAATGACAGTTTCTCAAACAAAATCGATTCTTGACCAAAACCTAGGACTTGAATTGGTTATTCAAATTTTTTAATGCTGAGAAAACAACCTTAGTTTAGTTACTAAAAAATATATTAAAGAAGCTCGCCGTTTTCACGGGGTGTTGGTCATCGACTTTGAAAAACACCATTTTGAGAAATACGCGTTTAAAGTTTGTACTTCCAAGCACTCTGAAACACCTTTTCAAATTTACTTCGAAAATATAAACTGGAATGATATGAAATTTTCTGTGTGCATTTTTAAATATATGAACAATAAGAAATGAGATAAAACTTATCGATTTTCTGAAAATTCTAACTGTATGTGACCCCTTAAACAATGTCAACCTTTAAAATTTTATTTTATAAATAAATGTTGAAATTATTTTCCTGCAAAATGGCGGCTACTGAATTATTACTCGACATCATTCTTTACATTAGCTTAACTTCCGCAGACGATTTTTACAAGTTCTCGAGCTATCTTTCTTTTTCTATATAAGGTCTCACTAGTAAAGCACGTACATTTTTGGTTTAACATCAACTCGATTGAACAGCGATATCTTTTTTGTCATTTTAATGTTTTAATAAGATTTTAATATATTTTAAGATCTTAATATATACCCTTATCCAACATACTGGTCTCATGAAAATCTTGTATATACTTAACCCTTAAGGCTTTTTATTTTGCTTATCTGACGATATTTGGTTAAATTGAGTTAAAAATTAAGATTGAATTAGAAATACAAGCTGACTGACCAAATATTTTATTATTCGAGTCAAACTTCAGGAATTCTTTTTATCATATCCCATTAAAAATTATTGTCAGAAATATTAATGCAAGAGTTGATGGTTAAACAACCATTTTTACGAATTCATAGCAGAGAATAAGATGGGAAGTTGACTTGGCTGTAAATTAATTTCGCCAAACATCTAAATATTTTCATACAGAGTAGCAATAAAAATACTTTTTCTGTTGTTGAGTTTTCTGTAAGTCATAGATTTCACTCAAAAAGTGAACCCCTCATCATGCGTATCACGTTTGCTCCAAGAATCCTAATATATAAACCTTTAAAAACACTATATTGTTACAAACAAAACTTGTTGTAAATCAAAAGAAAATTTTATTTCAATATATACATATAAATTTATTAAAGCTAATAATCAACAATAAAATAAAACAGTCACTTATACTTGTAATTTAGATTGTTGCTCAATAAGGGTGATGTGGTTTATTTACAAAAAAAACAACACACTAATTGTTGAAAAATTTCAAATGTTTTTTATTTAGTGTGAAGTGCAACTTCTTGAGGCCATGCCATGTAATAATTTCTTGAAATAAAAAAATCTCCAACTTTTCTCTCAGTAATTCGGTTGCTGCATATGCTATGTGGCCCGATGTCTTCAGCTTCATTTCAAAAGAAGAATACTGATGATTCCAAGAGACCAAAAACCACACCAAACTGCCAATTTGGGTGAATGTAATGCTCATTCATGAACAATTAACGATTTTCTTACCAACGAATCGACAGTTTTTTTTATTTACCGCACAACTCAGATTGAAGTAAGCTTCATCACAGAAAATGATTTTCTTAGAAAAATCGTTTTCGTTTTCAACGACAATAAGAAATCATAACATCCCTATTGAAGAACCCAGTAAAATGTGAAAGATGAATAGACGAATACGTATACTATCTGACTCTCGTAATGGAAAGTAACTATTGCATTATAACTTTCTTATTTGAATTGAAAATTTATTTCTTACTTTATTAGACAAAACAACCAGCTTTCAGCTTGTCAAATCGTCCTATCCAAAATGTTATTTCTCAATTCGAACGCGCTTAGATGCGCTTGTGAAGCGGATAAGAAGGTGCTTATGTAAGCGGTTGTTTGTTGACAATTATTTACCCCTACTGCACAGTTGTTCGTGTGTGTAAAACAAAATCGGTATTTAGGAAGGTCATTGTTTTATAACAATTCCAACAAGTGAAATAGGCGTATAATTTCTTTAAATGAAGCAAGTTTATATGTATATTTTAAGCTGTGGTATGTACTATGATTTGTGTATGTTACTCATACGCCACGGCGCCGCTCATATTTGAATTGAAAATAAAATTGTATCGAAATACAGTTTTACATACAAATACAGTGAAAAATCGGATAAGCTAAAGCAATAAAAATATTTAGTTGATAGAAGAGACACTCTCTTGCTTACGAAAATTGTGATCTCCACCATTTTCATTAGAAACAACTCACGTACAGTCAGTCACAGCACTCATAACGCAACTCAATCAACATAATTTGAATAATTTGCATGCAATAATTTCTATCATACTAGCTGTCACACACACACGCACGCACAAACACACTTAAGCACCCCTACTTATTTTAGGCTCCATGACTTTCATAATACTCGCATAATATTTCCACTACTTAACGGACTTCTTCATTTATTATAGCGACAACTTTGCAGGCAACAACCCACACCTACAGCCGCTGTAGAAGACCGAATCAACATAATCCGCTAAGGACGCTAAAGACGCCGCGACGGCAGCCAAGGAATGCTGTGACGTTGCATAATCAGGAAAAATTAAATTGCGTTAAAAGTAAAGGTTGATGGGAACGTCCCGATATCCATAAAGCAGTGTTAGCAGCGAGCAATGCAAATACGCGGCAAGCAGACAAATAAGAGTCGACGCAAATACGAAGCTTGCGGGTGAATTGACTAAAGTATTTATTGTCGCCGATGAGCACGTGAGAATTGTCAAGTAGCTGTTGGAGTAGGAAAGAAAGAAAGCATAAAATTAAAAACGTTGTATACAGGCGACACTGAGTAAAGTTGCGAGTAGAAGATCGAGTAGTGAAACGAGTGGAGAAGTGTGTATTAAAGTGCGTAGGGGACTATCGAGTGGAGACGCGGGTAGTAAAACAAATAAAGAAGCAAATAGAGGAGCGGCTAGTGAAAATCGCTGCAACTTAAACGCCAGAGCAACATACATATCAGTGTTTGTATATATGTATGTGCAAGATCCCCAAGGACTGTACGCGGAAAATAAGAAAAATTGCAATTTTTCTGCATTTCCAGATATAATACACTCCAAGAGACCAAATCAAGTGCGAGGTGACAAGTCGCAACGCATTGCAGACATATCTAAACCTGAACTCACAACCGACTACCTCTACAACCCCTATCGTGTGAACGGAGTCAGCTTATAAGCACATTAGTTAAAGACTATCAACACTCGTCGCAGCAGCAATTGCTGCTGGCTTATGTTTATGAATTGCTGACGTCGACAACGTTGACATTTGCTGCAACATTTGCACAACAACAACAATAACAAAATATTAGCAAAAAAAGAAGCTCGAGTAGAACTATAGCATAAGCGCAGACTGCTGACAGACAACGAAGTGTGAATTGCTTTGGCGCGTGCTGCGCCGCCTCTCAAGTGTGTGAGTGGGCAGCAGTGGCTGTCTGATTGCCTGAAATAATTCAAAGTCAAGTAGCGCCAAGTGTTGCCTGAGTATGTGTCTAATTTTTTATACATATAATATAACTTCTTTTCATATTTATTTTCTTCTACTTTCTTTTCTCAGCACAGCAATTCTACACGTCTGCATAGCCTAACGCAACCAAGTTGCTTACCATTTTCGCTATAATGTTGCACTCACCACCGAAATGTATGCAACAAATTGCAATTCTAATTATAACGTTTGCCGTCTACGTGGCGGGCATACGTAACACCGGCAGCACGGGCAATGGTAACGGGAAAACGCAAATGGCGAGTGGCGATGGCAACGTGGGTGCAATCGCTGATTATGAGAGGTAAGTGTTTGTTGTGTGTGTGTGTATATGCAATGAGACGTGATGAGCGCATAATGAGTAATGACAAAAGTTGCATTTTGCGGAATTTATTGCTGATATTTAATGCTGATTAGGGTACAGAAAGCTTTTGGGTTGAGTTTGAAGTTGCAAATACACGACAGATTAGTAGTTGAAAGTAAGTAGTTGAAGAAACATCAGAAGACACCAGCTAATGTTTGACACCGCAGAACTTTCAAAAATATGTTAAATATGTATACCATATTAAATGATATATTAAACAGCACTACACAACTTTTTTGTTGCCTTGGCTATCTTAGTAAGTTTTCATGCTTTCAAGTGTCTAGATCATGACTTAATTCATGAAAATATGGAATGTGATCTTGTTTTGAAATACACTTGTGGCCATGCAAACCTTACCACTCAAAATTTTTAAGTATTTTACATAATTTACTACACTTTTTAGCGGTACTTTTTGCGGTATAGAATTTTTTTTACTTAGAAATGAGTTAATAATATGTTATTTATCAAAAATATTAAAAATTAAAAACACAATACATTCAGCTACAGATAAATCATTTGAAAGATAGTGAACTTTACAAAACGAGCTCGAAATGTAAGAGACTGACATGCGATGAAAAAATTATTTTATTTTTTATTTTTTAATTTAATTTCATTTACACTATAACTGAAATTAATATTTTATTTTATTTTACTTTCTTTTATTTTATTTTATTTTATTTTATTTTATTTTATTTTATTTTATTTTATTTTATTTTATTTTATTTTATTTTATTTTATTTTATTTTATTTTATTTTATTTTAATTATAACGCGAACTTTAGTCGATGTATCACTTAAAAAAAAATCGGCCGCTTTTGTATAAGCACAGAAAAGCTAATTATTGTTTTACTCATTAAACGTATTAAAGTAAAAACTATAATTATAATTATATAATATAATTTAGTTTACTTGTGCTTACTAAAAACATCAAACAAAATTGTAGAAAATACGTAACGAACGAAAAAGTCCGACAAAAAATTTAAGAAAGTGCAGATGTATGACTTGAGGGGCCACGAGTATAACAGCACATATAATATTTTGATAAATATTGGCATAGGTATTGGTAATACACACTTATTGTTCCATTCATGATTAGGTTTCTGCATACCGTTTTTGCGCATACAAACACAATGTAACCTACACCCTCAGGCTCCTTACCGAATATGAAAAAAAATATGAGAAAAATTCAAAAATTTTACTAAAAATTAAATCTGAAGATATTAAGGATTACTGTCAACAAAAAATCTTTCTCAAAATGAACCGAATATATCTTCAAGTTAATTGTTTTAGTGGCATTTGAAAACTTAGTAAGTTTAAATAATAAATAATGAAGGATACAGATCATAACAAGGTTATAGCCGACCCGGAAATTGAAGCTGAGAAACTAGAGCCATTTCTAGGATAAAGTTGAGTATTAAGTTGAACTATATCCGTAATCATTCCTGATAGATTTTCGTATAATTTTGAAAATTATAGCAGGGAATAGGGAAAACGGTTCAATTAGAATCTAAAAGTGATGGAATAATAGAATCAATGTTAACGAGATTGTCACATGATGGCAAATTACTGCTGGTTCTTGGAAAAGAATTTTCGATTTTATTGAAATATAATATAATATATCGTCACCTGAAATGCAAAATAACGTAACAAAATTTTCGGAAATTTACAGTGGCATGAATGAAATAGGAAATAAAATGGAACATGAGAAAAAAAATTTTAATATTGGTTAAAACTGGTTTATCTCTGAGCGCAGAACCTGAAAATGTTGAACATGTGTAATATTATGCATGTAATTTGACGTAGTAAAGCGTAATCAATAAGACACTCAATTTCGAATTTTTTGATGATACGTTATTTTGCATTTCAGGTGACGATATGTATGTTTTCGACATTTGCCTATTGTTTACTGCAAGACATTCTTATTTTTCATAACTTTTGTTACCTTACAAAAATTTCTGATTTTTGTAAAGCAAACTAAAACAAACTTTATTAAAAAAAAAAAACAGAGCAAAAATCTTATTAAACCATTGACAGTTTCAAGACCTATGGACACAAAAATGAACAAAATCGATCTTATACCAAAACCAACAAAACCTCTTTAGACCAGTGTTATTAAATATATTAAATAATCCGAATAAGATCAATTTTAAACTGGATGTTTGAATAATATGGAATAAAAAATCTTATATATAGAAAGTATGAGTGTTTGTGTTTAGATTTCATTCATTTTCACACTGTAATATAGAAATGTCATGACAATGTGAACTATCGAATTTAGTTCAAGTTGGTTGATCAGTTCAAGATCTTAAGATGTTCATTAAGGATGGGCGATGCAATGCCTATTTTCAAATTTTGATACCTTCTTGGAGTTTTATGTTTCTGAGCCATTTTAGTAGTTTTAAATATAACTAATATATGGGGAGTGGCATAGTTTTTAATTTCAACAATTTTCTCGCGGTAGGAGAAAATACCAATAATAATTCTTCCAAGCGAATTGGGTCTGTTTAATTTAAACGATTTTGAAGGCATTATTCCTTTTAAGGGCGGGATCAAGCCCACTTTTTCAAATTTTTTCAAACCACATATGCCAATATCTAATGCGATCCGTTGTACTCTATAACATTTTGTTATAATATTGTAGAGCTTTCCTATGGCATTTATAAGTTTTCGTTTGGCATGGTTGTCTTCCGATTACGCCCATGCGCAATATCTACCTTCCTTGGAAGCCAAGCAATATTTTTATAAAGTTTCATTACAATATCAACATTTTTATTAAAGTTATCGTTTGACCGGTTGCAGATGTTTGGACAAACAGTCATTTCAAATTTAACATGTCTCAGTATGAACGATGGTTTTTAAAAATATAACTCCATATCTCTCTGAGTTAAGTTTTGCAGATATTTAATCGTTGGGTGAACAAAAATATAACTCTCTCTGTTGCAACATGTTGCGAGGGTAAAAAAATATATACGGATTATTTTTGAGATCCGTAACCAAGCTGAAACTTCACTTTATGGCAGCAATAGCTTGAATATATCACTAGTAGTATTATTCTCAAATATACTGAACACTAGAGAAGCAGTTATAGCTGCTAAGAATCTTTCGTATAAGTAAATGTATTCGATAAACTAGCCAAAACCTTCTGAAATTTCTGCAATTTGTCGCTTCTGCCATTAACAACAACTAATAATAATTCAAACCAAATTCTTTATCCGCCGCTCAAAATATTTCAAATATTAATTTTAAATTTAATGTTTTTAAAACATAATCTATTTAATTAATATGGATTTCCGGCCACTTTCGACTGATATTCTCACGCAAACGCCTCAATAAGGCTAAATAAGACTCCTTAGTGACCGTTTGTCCCTCCGAAACAAATTCATTATGAACCAAACCCCTTGAACTTACCTTGATTTTTGAGCGGCTTGTGCGTTGGTTTTTGGTTTTGACTCATGTTTTCCCACAATTTTGACGATTGTTGACTAGTTAGCATGTCAAACTCATAAACTTATGCTTCTTCAGCAGTTATGATGCTCTCTATAAATATGGGATCAGAATTCACAAGATCAAGCCAAAAAGACATTTTACGGTTCTCTTTTCGAAAAAATTTAGATATATCGGACGAGTCCAGCAAGAACACGCTTCAAACCCAAAATATCCACCAAAATCATGAGAACGGACCATATTTTTCACTTTTTTAATGTTTTAATCTGTTGAAGAGGTCGGAGGTCGTCCAGAACGAGGCATGTCTTCAACGATCTCTCCACCGTCTTTGAAGGATTTGTGCCACTCTTACATACATTTACATACATTTTTTGAAATGTTATATAGAATGAGAGTTTCGGTTTTAATTTTGTAATAAAAACTATTAGTTCAGCACCATTGTACAACAAAATTATTATTTAAGGCAGAACTTATTTTTTTTTTCAACACTATAATGACTATTTTTAAATAAGTAAAACTTTATTAATCTCCCAAATGATTATCCACACTCCACTTCCAGTTATTCGGCGCCCTACAATGAAGACTTTCGACCATCTCAACTGTTATCCGAGGTAACAGAGGTAATATCAACTGCCACCGACAAGATTGAGCGTCGCCAATCCAACACTGATAACACCAACTTTCGACCCTCACAAATAATCTCGTTTACGTCCTCCGACGCACAATCGACACTCAAGCAATATCCGCCCAGTTATCTCGAACCCAACTATCATGCACAGCATATCAGTAAAGGTGGACCTTATGGTTTGGCCACTTACAATAAAGACGATAAGCAATTCGCATTTCCACGTGAAACAGAGCAGGCGCCTTTTGCCACCGCGTTAGTCAGTAACAATGCGAATATCGAAAAGTATCTCTACAGCGGTCCTAAGCAACAACAAACAACCACGCAGCAAACGCTTGTGCCCGCGCAATTACACACTACACCCATACTGATCTATCGTGACCCTTACACTAATAAGATCAACACCAGCCAAAGGCAACAACAACAGCAAAACTATCGACCACCGCCACCAGAGCCGATATACCAACAAGCGCAGTATGCCGAGGCGAGCAGACCGCAAGAGTACACCGTGCAATCTATGTTGGTTGTGGGTGCCGAGCACTCCTCGCCCATATACAATCAACAGCGACCACAATTTGCCTTAGAGGGTGGCGAAAATAAACGACCAGGATATGTATTCGACGAGCAAGTGAGGCCGTCTTACAATCGGCCGGTGTATACTGGCAATCATTATGAAGTTGGCGCAACCTCACCGCCGACTAGTGTCGATTACAATCGACGTGATGGCGAAACACAAACCGAACGTCCGTTCGTGGGTAAATTGGGTGTATCGCCAAGTGAAGCTACAAAGATTTCCTACGATTCACATGATTACCCACCGCCCAGTTACTACAAACAGCAAACATCGAATTTCCAATCACCGCAACGACAAGACAACCCACCAAATTACCAACAGCAATCAGCATATGTAACGGAGACGACCCCAACAGCGACAGCCATTAAGACGGGCAGACCAGAGTTGACGTCTTCTAATTATGCAAACAAGGTTGGTAATTATTTGCAGGGTGGCAAGGGTGGTGATGGTGGTTATTACAAGCGTCCACCGCCACATTACAGCAATGACATCTTGTATGTAACGCCAGCGCCACCAACACCTGTACGACAAGGCGCAACTTACTACTCGCAAGGCAATGAGCCGATAAGACGTCCACCAACCTACGACAACAATTACAATCAGTATCAATTGGGCGAAATACCGCCACCACAAACATTGCAGTCAGCTTTGAGTGGTGGACAAAGACCACCACAGCTCTACCCCTCTGGACCATATTACCAGCAGCCACAGAGCTTACCGCCTTCACAGAGCTTCCCGCCTTCACAGAGCTTCCCTCCTTCACAGAGCTACTCACCTTCCGAAAACTATGCACCTTCGCAGGGCTACCTACCTCCTCAGCAATACCCGCCGCCACCAAGCTATCGTCCACCACCACCGCAGTTTCAACGTCCGCAACAGCCTTCAGCTGGCGGTGCTGGTATGGGCGGTTTGGCCACCTTGGCCTCATTCTTCACCGGCACACAACAGTATGCACCACAGTTCACTAATCTGCTCTTGGGCGGCAATGGCGGTGGTGGAGGACTGTTACATGCATTAACTGGTACTAGGCCGCTCGGTGGAGGTGGACGTCCACCGAACATGCAACTCATAAAAGCTTTAGAGAATATTGCGCGCAATGATGACTTGGAATGTGTGCCGAAGGTGCTGTGCAATATGATTGCTAGTCAAACACAACGAGGGCAATTGCCCGGCTTCGTCACGTCGCCGGCAATAACGAAGTAAGTAAATATATGTATATATGAAGAGGCAGAAAACATGAGAGTTGTAGAGACATGTGCAGGTATTACAGCATACTTGTAAGAAATTTGTGCCTGTGGTAAGAGTAATTCAATTTTAATGTTACGGGGTATTAACACTAATGCCGTGCAGTGATTGCTTTTGAATTCAAGGGTCCGAATTGAGCCACCCGAAATATTGTTCTCCATTTAAAATTTACATTAAATTGCTGGATTTTCTCGCCTGCTATAAATTTATGTACTTAATGAAACTTCTTGTCTTCTGTTCGCAGCTTCCTTGCGGGTTTTCCTGCTCAATCACCTGCGCTCATTTATGGACGTGCCGCTTTGCTGGGCATCAGCGGTGGTGAGCGCAGTTGTACGCAGACCTATGCCAAGTGTCCGAAGAATGAGGTAAGTTCGATGTAATATTGGGTTGTTCAAAGGTTTCTACATTTTTTGTGAAGGGGTACTAAGTCTGTAAATTTATCAGGCAAAATAGATGTCTGACTGACATTTTGATGTGTTCAGGACTCAAATTTTACAATACTGTATCCCAGTTTTCATCCCAAAGTTGACTGCAAATGAAACTTCTGGATAAGACTCGAATTTATTAAAATTTTATACTTGAGACATACCGAAGAGACTATAGATCAGTTACACATCAATTTTCTAATAACTGACTAGCTTTAGAAGTCTAACTGAAGTCATTAAATAGTGTTAAAAATTATATTAACCCCCTAGATATGAATTGAAGGGAAAAAGGGGTATTGTATGCAATAGAATCCATCAATTTCGGTTCCAAGGGAACAATCAAACACATGACCCTTTCGACAACCCAAAATACATTCAAATTCACATTATTTTTCTCAGATATTAAATACATACTATTTCCAATTCCCCTCTAGTACGAGATACTCTATTACCTGAACAATCATCGCGGTGGTTTCTTCAAATTCTTCAGCGAAGCAGAAGAGCAAAAACCCAGCGTTGCACAGCAAACGCAAAGCTCAAGTAGTTCGGGTGGTACCACACTTTTCAGCCTGCTGTCAGCACTAACAGGCGCCGATCCACCAGTGACCACAACAACACCACGTCCCACACCACCACCAACCGTCGCCAGTTTCGATATTACACAAGGCATCGGCAATTTCTTCAGTAACATACTTTCCGAATACATAAGCGGTGTGGAATATCAACGTAGAAGCAGTCGTGCTAAGCGCGCCATTAGGTTTGAGGATGAAAACCAGAAAACTGAAGAAGGACGGTTAAAATTTCCAACAGATGTTGATTCGGAAGACTTTCATGATGAAGAGGATGACGAAGATACGCAAGATGGTGTGGACTTTGATGATGATGAGCATACGAATGAAGCAAATGAGAGCGCGGAGTATGGTGATACGCAAGGACGCGTGGTATTCAAAAGTGGCGAACACGAAACGCATTTCTTTCCAGAAAATGAAGCGCGTGAAATTGACGAGCGTCTGAAAGATATATATTTGCAGGAGGTGATCAACAAGTTTAACGCGGCCAAATCAGAGAGAAAACTTAAATTTCCCGCAGAAACAGATTCTAAAGTCGAAGCTAGCGAGGCATACGATGAGGCTATGGCGGCAGGCGTTGAAAATTACGGTTATGAAAACGGGAGACCCGATGGCGTTGTACATTTTCGTGACGACGAGAATCCAAGTGGTTCAGTGCACTACAACGTAGAGCAAACTAGACCAACGCGACGAGGTAAAGCTGTGGTTTACGAAAACGACAACGAAAACCTCAATTACGCGCCGTTACGTCAACCACGTGAGCAGTATGATGTTGCTTACGAACCCCAAAGCGGTAAACGCATAATATTTCCCGATCACTATGAGAAGCACATACGCAAGGGTAAAATTTTGAACAGGCCCATATTGTATGCTTCCAACTACGACGACTATATGCAAAATGCGGAGGCAGATCGTTTCGTGGTATCCGATAGCCATCGGCCGGAGTATAATAGTATCGCTGATAATGCAGACAACAGCGTCAACTATGATGACAAACCCTTGGGTCCAATATATATTAGTGCTACTTCATCGCAGCAGCAAAATACGGTTAGTAGCACCAACGTGCACGTATACAATGATAATAGATTACACTACAATCGTGGCGCCGATACTTACACGCCGTCAAGACCTACCAGCTACTATGACTCACATACTTCATCAGCCGATTACAATAGCAATCGTTACTCGGCGGCCAACAGTTCTGCCAACCGTAAGAGACGTCCCTACTATGGCTCTTCTTCTTCGTCCTCCTCGAGTAATCAGTATGATTACCCAAATAAAAATTATGTTAGCAATAACCGTTATGGCAGTCGGTACCAGACGACACGCTACACAACAACAACCCGTTCACCACGTGGCAGCGATAATGACCACAATATTTATGTAACAAATGCTCAGGGTGTCACTACGCATTACATAACACCAGATGGTCGCAAAGTGTATATATAAATATTAAATAGAATTAATTAGGAATTTAAAGCTTTGCTTGTTAGCTTAACCAATAAGAGGCATAATTAATTATATAAATTATATTTTAAGCAATTCGAAATTGTTTTTGTTATGTAAATAACGAAATTTTAAATTAATATAATCAATGAATCATTTCCCAAACACTCAGGTGGGCTGCTCTTTCTACTATGGGCTTTACTTACTATACATATGTATAATAATTTTATAAAACTAGTATCTGTATAATAACACTACACTATTTATTTAACACAATAAAAATGTAAAAAAAATTAAAAAAACAAATATTTTGTTCGTAGAAACTCTCTATTGACAAACACTAGAATAGGCGATTTTCACAAGCTTTTCTGGAGTCAAATTTATCACCAGGCAAATACAGAATCGGACAGCAATCACTTGGTGTCAGGTCAATATTGTAATATAAATGTACAAGAACGTTCCAACCAAGCTACCGGAGCTTCTGGCGAGTCAATATCGATGAATGTGGGCGGACGCTGTTCTCTTAGCACACAATTCGTCTCCTATTGGCCAAATCTAGCTGCTGCTGACGGATTACTTCTTTCAGAGGTCAAATTGTAAATAGTACAGATTCGAATTAAAAATTTGGACCACACGGATTCAGCTCATAGTGAATGATTACTTTCCAATCTCAACAAATAAATGCCAAAACTTACCTAACATTGACTTTCCGTTTCCGTTGGCTCAGCGCGATTTATCTCCAGTCATTTTCGCTTCAAATTGTCATAGCCATACGCTTCTGAAATGGATCAATTTTATTGCAATTCAACTGCCATTCAGAAAAGCAAATTCGGTTCACAAGGCTTTTTGCATTAATTCATGTAGCACCCACACATCGGGCTCCATTCATAACAATTTTTAAAAAGTACATAGACGATCGGTCTCGCCAATTCCAATTGTCTTATCGGCATTTTCAACAAACAGTCTTAAACGCTATTCGCATTTTTAGCCGCATAGCTTGCGTTTTCGCCTTTACTGAAGAAAACCCAAAAATGTAGCTTACTTACTCTTTATGCTGATGTCACAAGCAATCACAATTTATAATACATATTAATAATAAAATTAATTGTTTTCTTTTAAACTCGACATATAAACTCAGTGTCGAAAAGATCAAGAATTGTGCACCAAAATGCTCACAAACTAAAGATACATTTGCATTTATTCATAGGCGCCTAAAAATATTTAATACATATGGCCACTTTTCTTTTGGGGGGAATTCTACTTATCGCCGTAGTATACCTTTAGGCGGTTATTGTAGGATCACAGTTGTGTCGCAAAACTTAAGCAGAAAATTAAATTATAGCTCTATTTAGATTAAATGTTGTATAATACATACACGTTTTTTATACTTACTTTCTATTTGAAATCTAAATAATTGTACACATCATTTGTACCTTATTATTTTGAACATAAACAATGACGGAAAACACAAAAAAAACTTAATATTTATAGTTAAAATATTTTTTTCTATTTAGCTACTCTGAGCTGACGAGTCGAATAATTATACATTTCGAATAGTCGAATATACAGTTATACATTTATTTTTATTAATGTAATATGAAATCAACATGTTAAAATACGTTTCGGCTTGGAGTTTTTATTTCTTTATTCTTCAATAACCCACTTGCTTTTGTGTAAAAATAATACGTTTTTATTTTTAGTGCAGCGGACTCTAACAACGCTAAACATTCTCTTCGACTGTAAAATTCAAATTAAATTATATTTCATTTACACTCCCTGTAAACAAACCAATAGCTCTGGGTGCTAGTTGCTGGGATCTTATCCAAAATTAGACTTTAAATTTGATATTAACCGACTATACATATATACGTACGTTGCTATATATATTTCTGGACTAGGCAACACTAAGTGTTGCCAGGTGCAATCTGACATTTCCATTGGAAAGTTTGACATTTTTTAGCATAACATCACTCAGAACGTTTTGTCATTTAATCGTGAATTGTTTTATTTACAGGGAATTAAAAAATTCATCTCGGCCAAAAAATGGAATTAACTCGTGAACATTTTCGTGCGACGTGGATTATCACGACAAGAGTGCATCGATGAACTAAAATCTTTGTATGGCTATGAAGCACCATTCTACAGCACTGTGAAAAACTGGCACAACGAATTCAATCATGGCCGACGCTCGCTCAAAGACGAATTCCGTGAAGGTCGTCTAAAAAACAGCCGTTGTGCCAGAAAACATCGATGCCGTACGTGAACTGATAATGCAAGACCGTCATGTAACATACCTTCAGATAGAGGCATGCCTATGCATTTCTCCCACCAGCATTCATTCGATATTGCATGAGCACCTGGCCGTAAAAAAGGTTTGTTCTCGTTGGATCCCGCACAATTTGACAATCGCTCAAAAAAAGGCTCGTGTGGATTGGTGTAAGGAAATGCTGAAAAAATACGATCGCGGTGCTTCAAAAGACGTGTATAAGATCGTCACAGGCGACGAATCATGGATCTATGCGTATGAGCCCGAAACAAAACAGCAATCGACCGTGTGGGTCTTCCGAGCCAAATCCAACAACAAAAAAAAAAAACATTTTCGTTGATAAATATGCCTATTTTCATTATTAGGCCAGAAATATATATAGCAGCCCTCGTATTATGTAGCTCATTCAGGGAAAACAATTTTATGAAAATTATGAAAATTCTTGGTAAATCTAATTAAAGCATAAACCATTGATAGTGAGACGAGAATGGAACTATCGATAGTCACATTTTCCTTATAATGCAATCTAAGGAAATATTGCAAGAAAATTTGGAAGATGATTTGTTTTAAACATTTAAAGATTACATTCAATTTTTACTATTATATAATATACATATATGTTATATATTTTTTATTTAATATCTAACATATTAATATATAAGTTATATCTAACTGTTGTTTGAATCACCTAAAACTAATCAAGATAGATATAGGGTTATATACATATATAAATATATATATATATCAGGATGACGAGATGAGTTAAATACCGAATGAATATCTGTTCATCCGTCTCCCTTTGCACGCTGTAACTTGAGACAAAATAGAGATATCGTAATGAAACTTAATAGATATGTTTCTTGGCAAAATTTAGAGTCTTCCAAACAATTCAAACTAAGGCAAACAATTCTGCTCATAACACTAGATTCCATAAACTACAAGAATAAAAACCTCTTGTACATGAAGGTATTACCTCGGCTTTAATCATTGAATGTATATATATTAGGGTGTTTTTGTTTCTGAACTATTATTATTATTTTTTTTCAATCCCGTCACTAAATTTCCTTGGAAATACCCTAAAAAAGTTTCCTGAAAATTTTAAGACTTAATGTAATATTAAAATTAAGAACTGGACCAAGGCATGTAAAAGTTTTCCATTGAAATTACACTACAATCGTGATATTTTATCTTTAAATTCCCACAGGTCAGAGGTATTTTATGGCATCGCTTTGACTTTAGACGCATATTTCTCAGAATTATTTACTCTACAAAAGTGCCCAGTGCAACAAATTGTAACTCACACCGTCGAGGTAGCACGGGGCTCTAAACCCGATTTTTCCAAGAATTTCGCATCTTTTTGTATATATTTCATAAATGACAGGAGCAATAAAACATATATACTTGAGAAATTCGTAGGAAATTTTACTTGCTATAAAAAAGTTTCAAGGTCAAAATCGCTATCGTTAATACTTCTCGAGTTATTCAGCTTTTTAAGTAAGCCTATAGCAATTTTCATATATTTTTTAATACATACCATCTATAAAAATTCTATAAAGCCTTACTTAAAAAGCCGAATATCTCGAGAAGTAACTATTAATGATAGCGATTTTGACCTCGAACCTTTTTTATATATATAAATTTCTACGATTTCAAATAAAAGTCGATTTGTATATTGAATCTATATATATAGTGTATCGGTCAGTAAATTTATAAATAACTTTATTTCGTAATATTTAGTACAATGGAATTGACTTAGTTTAAACAATTAACACTAAATTATTTTATAAAAGAGTAAAATGAAAGTTAATGAAGTATTTACTAACTTTACTAGGTACATTTGTATAAACTTTTGTATGTGTTCTAACAAGTTCAGAATTAAAGATAACATTCGATATATACAAGTATGTCTGATAAATGAAATTGAAAGTAATAAAGAAGTAAATACACATATATAAAACCAGCGCTTAATAACAATAAATTTTATTGAATTAATTTTTATAAATCTTGATTTTTCAAAACCTTAAAAAAATTGCAGCAAACAACTTAAGGTGAGAGTTAAGAAGCAAGGGCTTAAGTAAGGGTTTCCTGAATATTTTAAGACATTTTAAAAATTCTCAATGGTGCTTCTGTATTTGAAGTGACGGAATGTTTTTTTATGTGACTTGGTCTACGGAAAGGGGGCTTAGGTGTCAAAAAATCAATTTTTTTTATTTTTTTGTTTTATTTCAATTTTTTTTCGCACGTTAGCTCCCTTTTTGTAGACCAGGTCACATATATTTAAATGAAAGAAAATAAATTGACGCCCAAATATCAAAATATCGAAGTGTTCAGGTAGATGAAATTGTGACTTATGTTTATGTTTATGTGACATGGTCATGTCATTTTACCTATTTGAACTCAAACGTCAATTTATCAGCGTACAAAAAGGCTGCTGACTTATTAATTTTAACTGACTTTGTTAAGAGCTTTTTCAAGAATGAACTTTTGTATGACTTGTTTTTTGATTATGCAACGTAATAACATAATATGACTTATGGCAACTCTGTCAACATGAAATAGCATAATATACTTATGACGTTGCAATATTATCACCGCCCTAGTAATACGTAAATCCATATAACCCGACACTACCTGTACTAAACATTGCACTGATGAAGTACTACTACTACAAATATATGTGTGTATGTATATACATATATTTATATATATATGTATATCCTATATACTATTTATATATCTCATATATGCTATTTATACGTATCTTGCACAAAAAGTATTGTTTCAAGTGGATACATGCATTTACTTTGCATCACTGCCCATCCGCCTCTTTGCTACTCACTTTTGTATGCGCACACATTTGTTTAATTTATTCGCCATAATTATTTACATTCCACTTTTGAAGACTACAAATGTTGTAATAAACATACATACATATAGGTACAAGTACATACATATAACTGTATAATTATATATATTCAGTGTAACCGCTCCAGTGTCAGCAGCAGCAGAAATGAAGTGCAAGTGTACTCCATTAAAGCTGCCACAAAAGCGACGCAAAGAGAGAACTTCTGTTGCCACACACCTCAATCACAGCTAGATTTTTGAAGCATGAGCTTTGGGTCGCTGTAAAAGTGTTGTGCTGACCAATGCTTGCGGCAAGCAGCTACCCAGTAGGAAAAGTAAAATGTTTGTGAAAATAAGAACGATAAGCTTACAATTTTTGTTGTTGTTGGTTTGGACATCATGCTGTCATTATCCTTATGAAAGTATAGAACTTTAGAAATGAGAACTGTTGCATTTTATGAATAAAATTTTGTGGTTAAATTACACCAGCAAGCTTGATATTGGGAAGCAAATCTTCTTCCATTTCATATATTGTCATTTTATTAATTTTTGTATACGGTTCTAGTCCAGAACTCTAAGACAGGTTCAAAATAAATTTTAACCACTCATATACGACTGTCACAAATATTGCCTTATTTATAGTATAATATCATATATTCCTTAAGCCGAGGACTACTGAGTATGTGTTTAATTTTTAATTGAGTTAAGGGGTTAGGGGTAGTTAGAATTTTGAAAAAATTATTTTTTTTGCATTTTCGTTAAGTGTAATATCTTAGAGATATTCCCCAAAAATTTCATGTTGATTCGATAATTAGTTTTTGAGTTATTCGAGAACTAAGAAAGAGAGTTCGGGCACTTCAAAGCGCTAGTGTGAAACTTTAAACGCGTTTTTCTCAAAACTATTTTTTCGAAAATTTCAATTTTTTAAGACCAATTAACTGTTGATTTTTTCGCAAAAATTTAGAAAAAATTTCCTGAGGCCGCCATTTTGTTAATTTTGAAGAAAAAATAGAATCCTTCGATCAGGCCCGGGATTATCTATTTATAAAACAAATTTGTTTTATCCGATTGTTTTTAGATGAATCTCCTAGGACTTATGCTTGTCACCGCAAGTACCTTTTTTTGGAACAGGGTCAACACAAACAACTATAACTTTGGAAATTAATTTTTGTTTGTTTTTTTTTTTTGAAATTTTCGTGACTTCACGTTAACACATCCTATAATAATGCAATATTTCTACTTTTGTAAAATATCATGATTTAGTAGCAAAACAAAAATACTGAAAACTCTCATTTTTTCGTGCCTCTGACTACCCCTAACCCCTTAAGTAATTTTGGTGATAAAGCGGTAGAAGGTCCATAAAGTAAATGAAAAGATCGTACTTTCAGGCACCAAGATGATAACTCAGCCAATGAAAATCCCATGTGGCATCCGAAAATAAATAATTCGAGTCAATGAGTAGGAAACCCTAATCCCCAGAGGTTCACATGCGCGGAGATGGTGGTTATTTTATTGGGTACCGAAATGGTCTCAGATATATATTCGTTTAAGCATTCCTACAGGGTAACAACTTATAGATACGAGTAAGCACATATACCGTTATAAAAAATTGTGTCTGTCGCTTGCATTTCGTTCTCTCAACGCTCCAGCGCTTCGCTGATTGCTGCAATTTTTCCTCTGATATATGCATATATACAAACATATATATTTAAGTCTACAAGTACAACGCGCTTGTCATGACAATTGCGTTGGCATGAAAATTAAAAACTTTGGTAAACATGCCAAACAAATGCGCCGAATGCGAAAAGGTAATAATGAAAAGCAGAAAGGAAAAAGGTAAAAGGAAGTAAAAAGAGCTAAAGAATGAAAAAGAAGCACAGGCGAGCTGTGTCTGCTCACATGATGCCACATTGACTGTAAGTAGTAATATGTATGTATGTGATATACCGTTATGCGCTGACTTTCATTTGGCAGTAAGTAATGCAAAGAAATATATAAATATGTAAAATGTTTTGTGAGTATGAACTTGTTAGCTATTGTGTGCCACGGCCGAGGTTTGTGTCACAACCGCCGCACTAAAACGCAGCCAACCTGCTTCCGACGTTGCAAGTACTAGCTCGGCGCGCACTAGAACTCTGTGCTGTTTTGACATTACTTGGGTCTGTGCTTGGCCACTGGGACGCGCTTGACGCTTAACGTGGCTGTGGTGGCGGCAATGGTCCAACGCCTGGACATGGCAGTCGCTTGGCCAGGTGCCGGCAGAGTGGCACATCGCGCACGGCGTCGCCGATGAAGAGTGAGAGCAGGTACCATTGTTTCATGCCGGTTGATTGAACTCTGTAGTTTCTGCAAAAGGGAAAGAAGACAAGTAAAGAAAGAGCATTAAACAAATTAAATACACTAACATATAAAAATATGTATATAAAGAGAAAGAGAGACTGAGTGGGTGAATAAAGTATTACAAAAGCACGGCAATGAGCATAAAAGCAAATAAATGTTGAAACAAAAGGAAATTAAGCAGCACAACGCTTTTTAAGCGCACAAACGCAATAAAGTGGGCAAACATATTTATATAGAGCACAAAAAAAAATAAAATATTTAAATGCAAAAATACAAAAACACAAAAGCTCTCTATTTAAATGGCAAACATTCACTCAGCAAACAAAATGGCATGGCAATGAAAATGTACAGCGCAGATTTTAAAAGCGCTAAAAAAATGGAGGAGATTAAAGAATAATAACTCCTGAGTGGCAGCTAAGGCCATAATAATAAAACAGTAGCAAAAACACAAAAGCACCACGCGCATCATAGTTACATAAGTGACTGACGATAGCGAACGCATTGCAGTTTTTGCTGTTAAAGGATGAAGTGTACAGAAAAATGCCAGTGACTCATAAAATGCCGCAGCACAATACAAAGGGAGTAGCTTACACAGGCTAACGGCACAAATGTAAAGCTGCTGGAGAGCCTTTGGCGTTTTAGCTACTTATGAGCATATTAAAAAATAAGGCTTATTACTTACATATAAATTATCAAACCAAGTAGCGCTTTGCGTATAGGCATCTACAACAATGAAAATGTCATGTTTGCTTTGTTTTTCGTTTTTTTTTTTTGAAATTTAATTTTTGATAATTTGTATAAAGTAATTGAATTTCTTAGCGACACAGAGTTTATGAGAACCTTTGAGTTGAAATTAGAATTTTTTTTAATATATAGCCTGTCGAATGGAAAGATTATCTTACATTGAGACAAAAGATTAAATTTTTCGAATAAATGATTTTTCAAAAAAAAATTTACTTTGCTAATTTGGTAGGACTGTTCTTAATTACATTGCCAACTATGAGCAACTTCTTAAGTCGGTACACCTCAGCAGTGCGTTGCGATTTTTACAATAGATAAAAATATCGAACAAAAAATTGGTCCACAATTTTGAATTTTTAAACAAATTTCGTGTGCGAAATCGTTGCAAACGTTGGAAAAGGCTTACGGTGAAAATCGGTTGAGAGATCGTTGAAGACATGCCACGTTTTGGGCAATATTCGACCTCTTCAAGTGATGAAAATTTTAGAAAAGTAAAGAATATGGTACTTGAAAATCGTCAGGCAAGTATTGGAAAGATGGCAAAAGAGCCCGACATCTCTCGCGAGTCTGTCCAAATGATTTTGATAGATATTTTTGGTATAAAATACGATCTTGCTCGACTCGTCCTGATAAAGCTGATTTTCTTTTCCAAAAAAAGTATGATTGTGACCTTAAGTTCGGCAAAAACTCAATAAATACCATTGATCAACCACCGAATTCACCAAATATGCCTCCGTGTGATTTTTTCGCACGTTTTTTTTGATTTGTCACAATGTAAGTCAAATTAAATGTAATGAAAGAAGTCTGTTAATATTCCATAACCTGAATTCCTTAAAATGTAACGTGTTTTAAGCGGCTTGGTATCTTCGCCTTTCGAGGGGTCGACGTCAGAAAAGGATTTTCAAAAAACCTAAAACTTTTTTTTTTAAAGCACAATTCAAGGTCCGAAAAATATTATTCATTTGTTAGAAAAATAAAAATATATTGGCTAGACCAATCCATTTTGCTAATGGCTCACTGATAAAGCCTAGCCCACAGTAACATTTCCCGGTAACTTACTTATAATTTAATTGCATACTTTTTAACTTTTCTATGAACAAAATACTACAATTTTTCAGTAAAAAAATTCAATTATAAATTTTTAAACTTTGCGATCAATAACTAAATAAAATGAACCGAAATTGCCTAAAACCTATTAAACGTCGTACCAATCACATCTACTAGTCTCACACAAACATATACATACATATGTATGTAGATAAATTACACTGATGGATTTGTTACCCTATATATAAAAACGCTTTTGGATACATTTGTGCCCACAGCCCATGAAACTATTCGTGGTCTTGTAAGATTTGCTCTGGTTTATTTTTAAATATTTATTTTCATTTTACATTGCAAAAATTGGAAAACATCAAACAAAATAACCGAAATCTTGCAATGTCAGTTTTGTTTTTAAACATATGGATTCTTCGAAGTAAAAAAAAAAAGCCAAATGTCGAAAACATATGTAAATGTATCGTTATTGGACGTATTTTATGAGCTCTTCCTTTATAACTTTCTAGTTAACAATATCTTTTTAAGGATCAGCAGTAACCTGCCATAATGGCACTACCCAATGAGCCTTGATACACTTCTTCGATCACTTTCATATCCTAGAGGAACAGTTTCTTATCATACAAGTATATGCCACAGTTTTATGAAAATATATCCAAATGATTGCGAATAAAATCTTAATTGATACTCATATTTGAGCTTATAAAGTATTTCAGCATATTTTGGACAATTTCTTCATTATTTGGTGCCTTAGGGTGATCTAAGAAAATTTCGACTAGCAACACAAAATTTTTCCAAGCTACACTTTCCGGAGCAATTATAACTTTGATAGAATTTGTATCTTTCATGACTTGCCATATTTGAGAACCAACAAAATGTTCACCTCTAAGCTTTGGCAAGTTCCGAAATTTTCTATAAATGTTACTAAAACAATTTCCTTCCATGTCTAGTGCTTTGACAAATTGTTTCATCATACTTAAATTGATCACTTATAAAATCACTGAGATCATTTTGAGAAAAAAGCTACTCATTCACTTCCATTAGCAGACTATACCGATCTCTGACGACGGCAAGAAAAAAGTTTTTGTGTGGAGTTTATGTTATAGTTCAAGACAAAATTTTTGGAGCTCTCAATTCTTAGAGCAGTCATGACTGTTCCTCTTGACTTCAAATGATTAATAGGAGATTAGTTAATACTAGCTAATAAATAGGAATATATATAACAAATATTTTTCTGAAAAATAATAGCCATTAGGCCTATTCTTTCACATAAAATTGAAGACAAATTATAAAAAAAAGTAAATTTCAGTATTAAGAAGAAAATTTCATACAGTAGCAGTGTAAGTTTGGCGCTCAGAGTATCTCTCTGCAAAGAAGTCGATAATTTTATAAAAAATACTGGTGTTTGCAGTAAACGAATTTCGAAATTCAAAGGCAAATAAAATAGTTCGACTTTGGACTCATGACTGAAATACTCAAAAAAAAAATAGTTTGATCGAATACTCAGAAAAATTAATATTTTTCGTAAATTGTAAGTGCCTTGTGAGCATTTGAATGCAAATATGACGCCTAAATGTAGGCATTAATTTCAAAAATATACATTTGAAAAACAAATGTTGTTTACTAAACCAATATGTAGGTATGTATATTCAATTGAAATATTGTATATTTGAGATAAATAGTTGGCACTAATTTGCCAAGCCTACATCTATGCTAGTGTCATAATGCCAGTTCAAGATATGGATTCATGAGTGATCATGATAAGAAGTAACACTTTACCTATTCTAACGAGGTTTCTACACATTTACTAATAGTGAATAACAAGAAGATGTGCTTAAAAAGTATAAGAATGCATGACATTAATGAATAGTTATTGAATCTTGCTTAAAAGCTAATGAATATACTCACTAGTCTAGAAACAGAGTGCTGTTGGGAATCATTTTAGATTCTTTTACAGATATGTAGACCTATCAATTACAGGATAATGCAATTTAATATAGCGAAATAGTACCAATTGCCACCAGTGTTCAAAAGATTAAAAAATATTTAGTGTCTAACAATAGTTCGCAATATTTTTCTTAAATTTCTGTTAACTTTCGTGCCCTAAAGCAGAAGCACTGCCAGTACTGATGATTCACAGCACAAAAAGGTCAAACGGGTTATATTAGCACACAAATTATTTCGCCACAAAATGACCACAAAGTGGACTACAGAGATGCGAGTTACAAAAAATTTCCAAAACATTCAAAAGAATACGCTGCAAAGCAATGTATAATGTAATGGCGCAAACTCGCCACAAAAGTGTGCACAACTGTCGTAAATTTGCGCAAAGTAGCAACTATGCACACACACACCCAAGCAAACATGTATGCAGTCAGCAACGCATATCTACTTTTAATTTCATACAATGAGCTTGGCAGCGCAGCAGCCTGGTGTGAGACTGGCGCTTTAATTTCGCTGGTCAAATGGAATTTATTTGCGCAAACTTTTACCATCACAAATTTGCTACAAAGAAATTATGCAAAAGACGAAGTGATGTGCTTGAGTATTCCTTTATGTGTGTGTTTGCATAGTGAATAGTGGCAATGCAAGACAAATTGCAAAAGTTGTAGAGAAGTTCAAGCAACTACAATTTGTGTGCGGCCAAGTACTTGACAAATTTATGCACAGCGACAGGAAGTGTTTAACAACGCCGTTTTTGTGTAGTTTTACAAAAAAATAAAAAAAAATATTTTAATACAAAATAATTTGCTTTTATACTAATGTTACTATTTTTCCATTTTTTTTTTTTTTTTTTTTGTTCATTTACTATTTAAATTTTTTTGTCAAATTAATTCGTCCATTTTGCACTCCCCCTACCACCCTGTGCGCGTGACTAAGGGAAGTGCACTGTCGTTCTGTTATTGTTTGATTTTTATTATGTCATTTGTTTGTTTATCGACTGGGAAAATCTCGCAGGAAAAGTTACTAATTTATTCCGTACACAAAAACACACGCGCATACAGCAATACTAACACATACACACCCACAAAAACCAACGCGGTTACGCACTACACCAGCGCAGAACCTGTTGACAAAGGTCAGTGGCGTTTGCTATTATTGTCCACAATGCTAGCATACTTTTAGGGTAACAAAGCATCAATACGCAATGGTGTTTACTACAAGTAGCTCATTGCAGCGGCGACACGGCGTATGAGTGACGCACATTCGGTAAACATTGCGTCTGCGAAATTTTACGAGCGCTGGCGTCATTAGTGCAACAGAGAGCGTTTGAGAAAGTAAAAACAAAAGAAAGGAAAGAAAGTAAAAATAAATTTTGAGACTCAAAGAAAGAAAAATAAAACAAGAATTAATACTAATAATAAAAACAAGCACCTACAACGCAACTTTTCCGCACTTCATTTCTACGTAGAATTTATTTTTCTGTTTTTTTTTTCTGCTTTTTTCCCTTCTCATTGCGCTGCAACAACTTGCAACATTATGAAAAGTCATTTAGCTTTTCTGCGCAGATTTTATTTGCGAATTTTCAATGACTTCAACTTGCCATTTTTAGCATTATTTGCTCTTTCACTTGCAAATGAATTGAATGTGTTGTAATGAATAACAGTAAAAGTTGATTTTAGCAGTTTTAGCAGTGCAAAGTACTTTTACAAAAGTCAATTACCGGAAAGTTGAGATTACGCGTTGTGTTAGAGTTGCCAAGTTGAGGGAGTAAAGCAAAATGAACTGAAGTTAGAATAGAATTTAAGGAAAATTATTATTTTCGTGGAGGTTTTATATCACTTAGGCAAACAAAAAGCTTAACTTTACAACTGATGAAGGATTTTGTTATTATTTTTGCAGTTACTGTTTTTTTTTTTTCCACACTGCCACCGTGGCAACCCTAAACGATTTATATTGAACTCCTCTAATTCTTGCCATTCAAGTATTATGCTGCTGCGGCAGCCACTTCAATTTGGCGCATGAGAATTCCGCCCATTTAGAGTTCAATCAAGTTTGCGCAAATTGAAATAACCGATTTCGGTTAGTGACGCAATGACATGCACTTTGCCAATTTATAACATTTTTCATTTGCGTCTTATTCTTATTCCTGCAATGAGCGTGTATTTTTTTCTGTTCCTGCTCTCGCCGTTTGACTAGAACGCTTGGGTTGTTGTTGCTGTTGACGTCGTCCGCATTGCTGGAAAAGGTAACAAAAACGATTACGTTTTGCGAACAAGACATTAAATTATGCACAGATGAGTTAGCAATTCGCAAATAAAAACTTGATTTCGTGTCTGATTGGATTGGAAGACACGCATTCGCCTCAGATGGCGCTGCGCTAACAGAGTCATTTAGACAAAATGACAAGTGCAGAAAACTTAATTTGGCAAAGCAAGGAGCTGGTACGGAAAAGTGGCTAAGAGCTCGGAAAATATAAAACAAAAAAGAAAGAATGTTTGAAGAGCAGGGTAGCGGTAAGTTACTAAAGCGAAGTTCTCAATTAATGCAATAAAAATTACATACGTTTGAATGTAAGAGGTGAGATAAGAGTGTGAAAGGAAAACAATTAAGATATACGATTTTCGGATAGAAATTTCTTAAGAATTTTTTGGTATAAAAAATTAATTTCTTTCAATTAATGATTTTTAATTATTATTACTTTTTTAACGAGATGTGTTGGGAAAATAAGGGAAAATTTATTATTTATAGGGTTGACAGAGTCCAATTTCCTTATTATGTTGACACGCGTACATGCCCCTGAAATGCAATGCAGTTTTCAGCTGTATTCTATCCTTACTTTGCCTAAAGAATCCGCTATGGTTAGACGTATTTTTATAAGTTTTACGATTTTCGTTTGTTAAAAACACACTTTTCTTTGTTTGTTCCTGAATTCTTTGCCAAACGTAATATTTTTATGATGGCTTAGCTTCACAGTTCGCCAGACATGGTTCCAAAAGACTTGAGAGAACGTCGATTAGAAAGACAGATGAAAATCACTGGTTCAAAAAATCGAGTTTGGGAAGTGTTTCGACAATTCGATGAAGCGCTGGTCTAAGTAAATAATATCGAATATCAACTATTTTGAAGGCGAAAATATTAATGTAGGCAATTGAATTCATTTTTTTTTTTTTAAATAACGAAAATTCCCATTATTTTTTGAATATAACTAACTCTGAAAATTTCAAAAATTAATTTTATGAATATCTTCTAACATAAAGTGATAAGCAAATCAGTGTGAATAAGTAAAGAAGTAACATATTATAGTCTTGTTGACTCCTTAGGAATTCGAAGTCAGACTTTATTGTCTCTGAGTGACACACTATTGATAGTTCTCATTCAAAATTTACTTCAGAACAGACGCTACGAGAAAGTATGAAAGCTAGTGAGTTATATCCTTATGAACATTGGCAAATAAAAGCAGAAACCTATGGTGTAGATTCTAGGCCGTTCTCTAAAAGCAAGGCGTTACATTGAGATGAGAAAAAATTCGTGCGCAGAAAAGTTGGCTTTACTTAATCAGAAAGGACCTACATTTTGTCAACCAAAGACTGTCAGCTCAGCAGCTGTTTTCAAATTATTCATAGAGTACTTTCTGGCGATAATAATGATAATAACGATCGAAGAACCGTTTAAAATCTTTATAGCCTGTGCCTATCGCCAAACAACATGAACGGTAGAAAACAAGCAAACAAATTGACCAAATCGAGTCAAGATCACAGACATTCCCTACAGCAATCATTGCCAATATATGGACATTGCTTAGTAAAAATTTCCATGTGAGGCACTTATGATACAATAGGGTATATTAGCAAGACCAAAAAATATCTTCCAACGACATTTGGATTCGTGCTAGACCTGCTGATCCTGTAGCAAGGCAAGGTTTTTCCTTCACATTTACGGATAGACAAAACACTCTTCTACTGTCAATATATTATGTGATTTGTCAGTGATGTTAGCTAATAGTCTTAAGAGGTGAACAACTATTAAGTTATAGATTTTCCTCTATTTTTTCGAGAAAATAGCTCAAATTGTCGGTTAAATTTAATTTAAGTTTTTCAGATGTACATATGAATTAATATAAAATTCTTGAAGACCATTATAATATACTGGTTCTAAAATATAGCCGAACTGAAACAATACTGAACAGTTTTAAATAGCCTAAACGTCACTATCTTAATTACTTAATTTTAACTCTTCAACGTACAAAGAGCTCCACAAGAATAATATTATCATACAATCATTTCACTGATAAAACTTAAAAAAACCTTCAATGAACTCACCAAAGCCACTCATTCACATACTTACTCAATACTCACGCAAACAGTTACTTGGCACATACCTCAAAATTTCATTCCATGCTGGATGCTGTTGCGCACCAAAACGACCTGGCCGTGAAGCATGCAGCCGGCAAGGTTCCTCCAGTATGCAAGCGCGTGGTCCAAACTCACGTAAAATCTCTTTTTGTGCTAATTCAGCATCGTAAGCGGCCGATGTAGTGGCATCACGTTTGCTGCGCGCACGATAGGTATCTGGAGGAGAGAAAAGATGAAAATAAATAAAGCAAATAAAATTATTAAATGTTGGCGAAGAAGTAATTGAAGTACGAAAAGTGAATGTGAGAGAAATAGGTATAGAAACGGTTGAAGTTGGCAGCCTTGGTTGGTGATAATGCTTTTTTTTGACGGAAATTCCTCAAATATTATTTTCATAAACGCTTGCTAATATATAACATTTGTTGATTTCGCAAGTATTTTAAATAAATTGTTTATTATTAGTGATGTACTAAACTATTTTTTGCGATTTTATTAAGAAATTCTGTTATATTCATAATTATTTGATCATTAATATGAGCGTATGTAATTTTTTTTTTTCTCTAATCTTTATTTTTGTTAACAGTTTGGGGTATATTAAGTTTAAGACTGAGTATAAAGCCCGGAAGAAATGATCAAAATGAAGTCAATATAGCAAAACTTTCTTATTTGATGCTTCGGGGCAACCGTTTTGAGTTAATTGAAGACATCAAAACAAATTCGACGCGAGAGCTGAGGTCGATTGACATAAACAGCAGCTATAAATACACTGGTTGACAGATCGCACTAATTTTTGGCATTATAATTAAGAACAGTTGTACAAAGAAATTTTCTTATCTTCTATACTCGTATAAGCGGGAGATTTAAATGAAGATTTCCCGATACTTTCTGGACAGGGTGTATCGTTACGAAATTCGGCGTAGTTTATTATTCAAGACAGTGCCACAATCTCCGAATATACCACATTGTGCAGATTGCACCACGGTATGGTAGTGTATAGCCACAATACAAACTGAGCGATCAATATATAGAAAATATTTTTTCACCCCGTTGGGATATAAGAAATGTACATGAGAGGGGTATTATGACTTCGATGCAGTAGATGTTAATGTTTTTTTCTTGTTTTACATACATACATATATCTAAAAATACAACAAGTCATGTATGCGTACAAGTATTTAGATGTCTTAGAATGGCTAATCAAACTAAGACCAAAGTCTCAGGCCAAAGCTTCAAACCAAACCACCAAATAGTCATCACCAACAAAAAACAAAAACTTTGAACTAAGTAATTTTATATTCAACAAGTTGACTGCCCCTTAGTAGTGTCAACCAACACGCTTGCGCGCAATGCGGTCTAAACTTGTAAAACCAGAGCAAACTTCGTCAGCGCGCATACGAAATCAGTTCACACTTCACCTGTAAAATGTTTAATCAAACCACATACTTGCGGCAGACTTTAGCATTTGGACAGTCATGCACTGCAGAGCACTTGCTGCCTTGACCTCATTCCAAACTACTAAGCATTTTACTCAACAAATCAGTCAATGTACGCATGCGCAATACCGCCTGCTACAACAACAGCAACGATAGTTGATCATAAGTGAGCAATTATATACTATGTAACTATTGTAATTGCAAAAACCAGCGCCGTCGACGTGCTACTCGCCATGTCTTCATTTTGGTTTGTATACGCGATATGTATGTACGGTAATTATTTAATTTTTTAAGTCAAAAATGTGCGTTACTTCTCTTCGAAAATAGTTAGTTTTTGCGGAAGTTGTTTATTTTTAAACAAGGGAATATTAAGTTTCCAAATTTTCATGAAGTCTTAATGACTCTACTTCAAGTTGAAGGAGAAATCCAACAAGCGTGAGGAAACTTTGAAGTTCACAGCAGATTCCTTTGATGAAAGCCTTAATTTTTGCAAAAATCAGAAGTGAGGCTTTCAAACAAAAAACAAAGCCATTTAAATATTTCAATATTTCACTAAAAAGCAAAAACTATCTACCCTTAAGTTAATAGAAGGGACATAAAGTCGACATTCCTTCATACTATTTTCGAAAGCTTTGAACAAAAATATACTATGATGAGAAAAAATTGGAATATATCCAAAATTTTCGGTTTTCCCATGTAAGGTAACTATCGGGTCTTTTCATAGGAAAGCCACAAATGTAGACCAACAGGGACAGCAAACTATGTCATATTCTTTCCTGCTCTTTTGACATTTCTCTTCAGTCTTCAGGTATTTTATCATGGAAAGATATACGATCCAACAACGAGTCGACACTAGTGGCTTCAACTTTAAGATCACTACCTCCAATTTATGATCCTCATAATCGTCCTGTCAGATTAACAATTGAGCATCTAGTAGAAAAATTTTAATCCATGGGCAGAGTACAAAATGTTCCCGTCATAGTGACATAAAGAAGTGCCCGTAATATCAGGAATATTGCTGTCGCTTGCGCCTCAATTGAGGAAGATCCAAATTAGTCAAATCACACATCGTTCTCAAACTTTGGGCATATTTATGACGCCGTTATGCTGAATTTTGCAAAAAGATCTTTGCCTACATACTTACAAGATCAAATTTACGCAGGAAATGAAACCGCTTGACCACCAGAATCGTCGTATGTTCTTGAATTGAGTTGAGCAACAACTTGAAAATGATCCGGATTTTCATTGAAAAATCATCTTCAGTGATAAAGCTCATTTCTGGCTGAATGGCTTTGTCAATAAGCAAAATATACGTTATTGGCCAATATTCTCTGTGAGGTTGCGTCAAGTCTATCAAGTCTATGGTCTGTACCAACAAGCCGGCAACGATTGATGAACGTCGTGTGCTTGAAAATCGTTAAAACTTGGGTTCACCGTCTGGACTTCTGCACGCGTGCCCGTGGTGGCCATGCAAAATAAATTGAGTTCCATACATAATGGCATCGAATATACTTTCACAGGAATAAAGAATTTTATTGATATCCAAACCGTTTGATTAAAAACAAAAAACAAAAAAAAACTCTGTGGCGCTCTCATTGAAAAACCCGTCACATGTCTGACCACATCTTTTATACTACACCTCGCTTGTGAAACTAATGAGAACTAAATAAAACAATTAGTGACTATTTGACGCTGGCACCAGCTAGTAAAATTTTATCGAGTATGGACACTACTCCTAATATTATTTTAAAGATTATTATTTAAATTTTTAATTTCATGTTGTTGATAAGATATTTATGAGTTTGTTTGAATATTTTGAAATTTTTTTAAATTAAAAAAAATAAAAAAATATTAAATTTTTTACATTATTGAAAAATAAAATTAAATATTTTTAAAATATTTTAAAATTTTTTATAACTATCAATAATAACGCCTTTGACTATTTTGTGCTCTAACCAGAGATCACTTTCATACTAACTATTATCATAATCATAACTCAAACCAACAATTATTAACAACAAATATTACACACTACTTTGGCTGAGTTGAAATTCCACTTAAATGCAACTTGCATGCTTCAGTTTCTGCACAACCATAACATGGTTGCATAATAACTTCACAATAGCAACGACTTACTTGGATTCAACGAGTAGGCCAGCTTTTTGGCGAATTGCGATAAGCGTACGGACAAAACGATAACCGGAAAGCCCACCAACTGCACGGGCAGCTGGAAAAGTGGGTCAGGATTTTGTGCCACAGCATCTTCCACGAATTCCAACAATAACACAAACAACACATACAACGTTGGTATGAGCGATAGTGAGATGATTTGGCTTAACTTCATGTTTGCGCTTATTTTATTTAGTTATTTTCTTTTAATAATTTTTAATTTCTTCTTTAGACACCAAAACACTTCCGCAATTGCAGCGAAAAAATCGTAATTAAAGCGAACCGCCAAGCGACACTGGGTTTATATACCGCGGACACACTGGGTGAAATGCGACAAGACAAATATATGCCTCACTTCCGCGTCACTTTACTTTTATATTTTTTAGATGTTGTTGTAAATTTACAACAGCGCTAGAAAATTCCAAAAGCGCAGCAACAAAAATATATTTTCAGCTAATTTGCAATTAATAAAGCTTTGTAGAGCTGCTTGTGCCGTGTGGAGCCACGAACGAGACGCGACTTGTCTTGTACTAGCCAACTGACTGACTGACTTTGGCGCGAGTAGGCTAAGCGCACACCGGCTGGCTTGAAAGACACAGCAATGCAAGCCAAAGTAGTGACAAAAAATGGCACAAGCCAAAACGAAAGAGTTAAGCAAGAAACCCCGAAAATATTTTTGAGTGAAGTGTTGAAGACAAAGGAAAAAAACCTAAAAGTGGTGCGGCAAGAGAAGGTGGAGCAAAGTGTAACACGAAAAAAAGCATTGTGTAAGCAGTTAAAAAGATTGCACCAACAACAAGTGCAGTAGTTTTGGTAAATAGTTGGACAAAAGCGTCAAAAAGCTGTCGGTTGTTCATACATAGCGAAGTCCACAGTGAAGAGCTGTCGTAAGAAAACATGTTTGGCTTCGCCAGCAAAGAAGACTGATGATGACGCGACGTCGGAATTCCCAAAATAAAATTTAAAAAATACAAATTAAAACAGAAGACTGAAGACAGAAGAATGCTTAACAATGCAGCGCCAAGACCCAGCGAAGAGTGTGAGGGCCCTCGGCTACCATAGTTGGCAAGCCAATTGATTTACATTGTTTGCAAATCGACATATATTTTATACCATCAAAATTGTATATCAACATTTTTTTTGTAATTTTTCCAACTCTTTTGTCACTGCAAACGCGCCTTAGCACTCGTAGCCCAAAACAAAAACCGCAAAGAAAGACCGCACAGGCAGCCCAAAGAGCAAAGTAACTAAGCAAAGACACACATCGCGGAAGCTTCGCTGCAACTTGTACCGCGAAACCCAAACAAACTCAAAGCAAAACCAAAGAGCGAGCAGCTGACTGATACGAATAATTAAAAAAAAAGAAATAAAACAACAATCAATAGCAAAAAAAAAACAACAACAACAAGTGCCACGCTCATCAACGAACTCATTTGGTTGATCAAGCCACGCCATAGATCGAAGAAGCGCCCAAGCACGCGGGCCAGCCAGCTAGCTGTCTAGCGGTCTGACGTCCAACAAGTGAAAGTGTTTTTGGCGCTTACGGCTCGCCTTCGGGCTATTTACACACGTATAATTGCCGCATATTTGTTAGTAGGTTGCTTAGTTCGTTTGTTTTGCTTGCCTTTACGGCCTCAGCTCATGGCATTATTATCACTGATATGCTTTGTGCTCGTTTCTTGCGCCCAGACCTACCTTAAAGTAATGCCGCTGCGGGTTGTTATTGATATTCAAATGCGTGATTTGCAAATCGTTAGAGGTGAAGCGTGAGCAAAGCCAATATGTGTAGTTCAATAAAACTGCTTGCATGTTTATGCACAGGGTAGTTCGCATGCAAGTTCCTGTTGATAATAAACAAAAAATGTTTCCAAAGAATATTAGAGATTAGTTGATTTGAAATATTTATTATAACGTTTTTGCCCGATTAGATATATGGCTTTCGATAACGAGCTAATTAAGATTCAGAACTTAACATAAATCCGGTAATTAATTTTGAATTCGCAAAACAACTAATAAACTCATTTAACTCCTTTCAATATTACTTACGCCCATTAAATGAACGCTTGAGGAACAGCGCAGTTCTTGAAGTATCACTAACAAAGGGTGTTCTATAATATTACTGTGTGACAATGAAGACCATACCAAAACAATTTCAATTTTATGTAGCGAAACTTTAGCAAATTATGATAAAGCTCAACACAGGGTATTTACCACTGAAATGTGATCGTAAAAAATCAGAATATTATTTAGGTATAGACAAAATATATATGAAAGTATCAAGTCTACAATCTAGTAGCCATTTGACTGGTGGAATGAAAGAAACGGAAATTCAGCCATTGGCAGCTGGTTTTCGGAAGCATCTTGCGAAAGCCTCTTTTCGCAGTGCTCAGCATAACAGATGAAGGACTCATCTAAAATCTAAAAATCAAATTTCGTCGGCTGGTAGAAAAGCATAGGACGTGATTAATCCCAGGATTTGAAAAATAATAATTTTTAGCAAATTTGCAAACAAAAAATTTATGATTTTAAGTCTAAATTTGCAGCAAATTTTCTTGAAAAAATTAGTTGTAATCTAAAAAACAAATCCTTCGATGAATCACGAGGTGATCCTATTTAGAAGAACTGTGAAAAATTTCAATACTATCACTACAAAACGATCTTTTAAGGGGGTATTCTAGTCTACAAATTAAAAACAAAAATCTAGTTTTTTTTATATAGTTTCAAAGTCTATCTATTCAAGAATATGTGTACAAGAGGATTTTTCAAAATTCAAATAATTTTCGGAGATATAGGCATTTTTCTGACCCGCTATCCAAACTGGTTCGGCCGGAACCCGAAACTTTAAACGCGTTTTTCTCAAAACTGACTTTTTCGGAACGATGCCCACGATTTCTCAGGTTCTTCTAGACCAATTTACTTGAAATTTTTATAGAGTCTTCTTTATAAGCTTGCCTATGGTTGAAACTAGCCCCATCCCAAAATTTTTATTTTTATTATTTAAAAAAAATCGAAATGGTCAGAAAAAATGATTAAAAAAAAATTTTATTTTCAGGCAGTCACCATTTTGTGAAAAAAATTTTTCCCACTTTTCCGTAGTTCCGACCATTGCGACATTATTCTAGATTAATAATCTTTTTTTTTTTTTTGGTTTCAGATAACTAGGAGGGTTGAAATCACAGGCATGGTCACGTGGAAATTTTTAGAGACCCCACATTTCTTCAGCTCATAATTTTTGAAATTTTTTACTTTTTTTAGTTTTTAATTTTTTTCTGTACTTTTCAAAAATTAATAAATAACTAATAAAAAAATGGATAGTAAAAATATTAATTGCCTTTTTTTACGACACTTCAAAAATTACCTGAAATTCGTGCTTCTAGACTAGAATACCTCCTTAAGAAAAACATAAGAAAAACGTGTTGAAGCAGCCGACAGGTCTTGACTGATAGGGCGCTCTCCAAAAGGTTCTACTTCCTACACTTTTATAGAGATTGCCCTGAAACTTTAAGAAAAAGTTTCCATATCATATTACAGTTAGAATAAAGAAAAAACTTTTTTGAAATTCCAAAACTCACGTAACCGTAGAAATGTCAAAAATTTTCTTTCGTCTTTCGTACTTCGTCTAAGTTAAGGTTTTAACTAAAACACATATTTTTTCACTTTAGATGATTCTGCCAAAGGGGCGCACCTTTTTTACAAGGCCTCACCGGAAATGGCGTCGCAATTACCGGGTTTAAAATAATTTTATCCAAAATTTCAGAATTCCTTTCTTAATAGTGTATTTTGTGACAAAAACCAATTCTAAAAAATTCATTTTTTATATGAAGAAAAAAATTTAAAAAAAAAGCTGTTTTTACCCGAAAAAGCCCATGCAACCCCTTCACACGATATAACAGTAATAGAGTTCAATCATCAAAAACGCTCCAGAAAACCTACATATGTATATCCAGGTGTAACGCATAAAATCTCACCTAATTTATACTATTAAAAGTTAATCTTTTTTTGCTTATTATTATTAATAATTACTTCCAAAAAAATAATTACTTTCTAAAATTATATAATCACATAGAAAAGCAACAAACCATAAAACAATTATAATTTTAGGAAACACAAGCGGACGTGCGCAGACCGTCACATAATATTTGCAGCTAGCGTATTGAATAATCGATCAATTGTTTAATTATTAATAACTATTGCCAATGTTTTCATTTTTGGATAGACAAATTCAACTCAAACACATACATACATACATATGTATACACTAGAAAGGGTTTAGGGAAGGTGTCCGAGGTTCGTATAAACTTGTGCCATTGCGTATGAGGAATGCCAAATTATTTTGCATTTATTTTAATACTTAAAGCAAAAGTGAAAATGTTTTCTTATTCAAGTTTTTTTCTGGGTATATAATTTTTTTTATTATTTTTGCATAATTTTCCTAAACTTAAAACACTGCATACGAACAAATTGGCCCCCTTATACGGTACGAATATGCTGCCAAAACGCAAACTCACCTGCTCCACTGACAGCTGTGAGTTGTTTCGCTTTTTTAGTTTTTGCATGCGCTAATGCAAACATAGAAATTATATAAGCTGGATTCATATATACATGCATATTTACTACATATGCATGTATACAATAAACATTTGCTTGTAGATATGCAAATAATAATAAGTGTTATGACCAGCTTAACTCAATAAGGCAGAGTACTTAGTACGTTTGTGAGTGTATGTATGGTGATATGTTATAACGCCAACAGAAATTGCGTACTTAAAGGTGCCAGGTTGCAATCGTTTGGCCTTTTTCGTGAGCAGGCATTAAACTATGCAGTTAAGGAAGGTAAGTACATTGAGTAATACAACCCAAAATCAAGCAACAATAACAAATCGTTATAAAATTGTTTTCAAAATCAAAATACAGGTGATAGGTGTCGGTTTGTAGGGCAGCCAATAATGCCAAATATTGAACGTAGTGAAATTTTCTTTTTTATTTTTATTTTTTTTTTTTTTTTGAGTTATAAATATAAGTATAAATATAAATATAAATAAAAATATAAATATAAATATAAATATAAATATAAATATAAATATAAATATAAATATAAATATAAATATAAATATAAATATAAATATAAATATAAATATAAATATAAATATAAATATAAATATAAATATAAATATAAATATAAATATAAATATAAATATAAATATAAATATAAAAAAAGAGTTACCCATTTCGAGGTTTCATATTTCTTTAAAGAAAAAACATGGAAAAAAATGTGAAATTATTTGCTCACCCAAGTGTTCTTTCAATAAATCCATTGATTGATGCGATGTGTGGGATGTGGCGCCGTCTTGTTGAAACCAAATATCGCCATGATCACGAGCTTAAATTACAGGCATCAAATAATCGGTTATCATTTTTGAAGAAATATGTACCGGCCACAAACCACACCAAACCGTTGTTGTTTTGGATGAAATGACAGCTTTTAAATCTCATTAGGTTGATCTTTGTCCCAAATGCGGCTATTTTGATTGTTTACACAGTCATTGAGTCAGAAATGGGCCTCATTACTGAACAATATTTGACTCAAAAACGTCGGTTCTTCTTGGAAGATCTCACAGAGCCAAGCGATATCGCATGGGAAGGTCAAGCAGTTTCCGTTCTATAATTTGTACACTTTTAACTTAAGATCTCGACGTAAAATGCGCCAAGTCCTTGCATACGTCATTCAGAGTTGCTGCGAACGGCGCCGAATAGACTCTCCACGGTCTTCGTGTACACTCTTAGTTACGGTTGCTATATTTTCTTCACTACGTGTGAGACGTGGTTGAATAATGAATGCTGGGTCTCACGGTGGGTGATGGTGTTGCGAAGAGGACGGTCAGAAGGCCGATTATGTTGACCATAAGTTGAGCGAAGCGCGCTTTTGAATATTCTCTTATTCAATTATTCTTTAATCAAAATTATTTTTCGCCTATTTTGTCGTTTTTCGATCGTTTTGAAAAATGTTCCTTAGCATTTTATTAATTTCTCTATTACATAAACAAGAAAAAATACGTAAATAATTAATTATTTACAAAAAGTTTTAATAATAGGTAGTTGGCAACCCTAACTAGCAGTAAAAGCACAGCACTGGATTTATAATTTATTTGGTCGTCACTAAAACTGGTTGATTACTTCAGTTGAATTACAAAATAATACATATAAAAATATGAAATAACGAAAAATATAATAAAAAGTTGGCAACCCTGTTAAACTGCGACAATTTAATATTCACAACTAACAATTGCCTACACCTTGGTGTGCATAAACCGGCATAGTTGTTCATGCTGCACTCGGTTGTTATGTTATTTACAGAGTGTCAAACTCAGTGTGCGCTCCCGCACTCAATCTCTCACCTCTCTTTCTCGCTATCAATGTTTTGCTTTATCTGTTAACAACATTTTTCACTGAAGTAGTTTCTATTGAACAGACACACTTCTCTGTACTCTACCGTCATGATCACCTTTGGTAGCGCGCAGTTAAGCGTCATAATGAGATTTTCGTTTTGAGATTTATGTAAGTATGTATAGAGTATAAACAAGTGTATTTACTATTGGCGTGTGGCGTTTTAAATTGCACATATTCATTTAAATATTTTTGGCCACATTTAGCAATAACATTTTATGACGCGTCATTTTTGGAATGTTAATTTAGTTTACCAAAACCACAAGTGCATGAAAGGTAAAGACCACCCACTGAATAGCGCTAAAACTACAATCGCTATGTCTAAATAATCGATAAAGTAATGGGTTTGTTTTGATATCATTATGGAATACTAAATCTATAAATAATTTACGAGTAAAGGAATTTCGCTTTCCGTATTTTATTTGCACTAGAAAATGCCGCCTACGATTTCAGTGGAACTATTCCGAGGTTCTGGTTGATTATATTTAGAGGTATCAAACAAGTCAACTTATATTATTTACTGATTTTCTGTCTTTTAAAACAAACTTTTATCATGTGAGTATCGGACTGACAGTTTCCTCTCATGACTCCAAACTACTGGAGATTGAGCGCTTAACTGAGAAATTCAGATAAGATGTTAACGATTCTGACAAGCGAAAAAATTGAAATACTTACTAACTAAATATTTATACCACTAAAGATAAAAGCTTTTATCAATTTATCAATTTGAAGGGCATGACGCAATGACGAATGGAACGCGTACCATAATTAAGTTTTTTTGTTATATATGCTTCA